>CM076574.1:152416632-152491358 GCA_034641835.2 Pinus albicaulis
CGCGTCTGTCATGGCCGTCGGCTTCTTTGTTTTTCCGCTCAATGGTAGGTACAGATCTTTCTGATACAGATAATCTTCCATCTGCATCTTCCACAGTGGGAAGTTTTGGCCGTTAAATTTCTCGACCCTAAACTTACCATCTTTCGCCATTGCTCCCACTCGAACCAGGAACCCTTCTTTCCTGCGAGTTTATCAGCCAAATATACCTTCGGCTCTGATACCAGTTGTTAGAAAATTATATATTATGGAGCAATGCAACACATAAAATATGCGGAAAATACAAGCACACAAAACACATAAAACCAGAGAGACACGGTTATACGTGGTTCACCGAGTTTTAAGGCTACATCCACCCCAAACGGCCGGTCCTTCCTTTCTATTATCCCGGCCAAAAGAAGAGACAATCTCTGACGGATCCGGCTGTGTGTCCCTTTGTTCTCTCCACAGGTCTCCCTCTCTGTTTCTCGCTTCAAGAATACACACATAATACACGGCCCTTGTCCCTGATACCCTCATATATACAAGGGGGTTGCCTTGGGGCAAAAAACCCTAATCTAAACATAACCCCTACCCAGTCGGATTCATTTGCACAATGAACGGCCCAGATTGACTAGAAATTACTATACTTTTACAAGGCAATTTTACATACGTTTCCCCAGCTTCGAAGTGCGCCCCCGAAACCCCATCGGGGGAGCTCACGACGAGCGTACGCCCCCCCCTGGACCCCCCACGGCGATTAATTACGGGGCGGCGTTGCGCCCATGCTAAGGTACAAGGGTCCAATGTTGTGATACAAAGTAAACAAGATAATCAGGCTCCACACCCAACAAAAGGCTTAACGAACCATCAAATCACAAGAGGAAAGGTGTGATGAGTTGATGAGCAAATGAGCATCAAGTCTCTCCAATTTATATCCATTAGTGACGGTGTGTGACACATCTATTGGGCTTGCAAGCCTACATTACAAATATGGCCGACCTTGCACATGTGTGGAAATTAAAATCAAAATATATGTACTGCTTATCCAAACAAGATGATCTTTAGATCAATCTTGCACCTCTCCAAAAGAAGAATCCAACAAAAATATAATCATCATCATATGAGCAGTGCAACATGGATTTTGGACCTATTTGCCCAAAATTAACAACTCTACCTCACTCATTATGGCCATCAGCCGGTTCCTAGGCCAATGTTGCCCTATCATCAAAAGAAAGAGGAACCCCTGCATGTCCCAACCCCTGATGGGCGATGAACAGCCCCATCGTCAAGGGGGTAAATAACTGTTATACATCATACAAAGCAAGCTCTCATTCCTTGAGCTATCAGCAATAATATAAAGAAAAATCAAGAAAAAGTAAAAGGCATAAGAGGGATAAAAAAGCAAAGGCCAAATTGGTAACTCATGCATCCACAGTTATTGCCCCCTCACATCTATACACCCAGGATGAGGATCCCCATTTGGCTAGTCCCTTTGACCATGGCACTTGGCCATGAAGCCTTTCCCCTCAATTCCATCATTATTCACATTGCACCTATTGATTGAAGGGTGGACCAAGGGCATGTCATTGGGGGTTGATAACACCTAATAGGGTCGTCTATTAACCACTCCTACTTAGGGACGTAACACCATTACGTGACCAAAGCCACAATTTTGGATGGGAATCTTTGTATATAGTGTTAATTTACCCATTACTTTCAAGCTTGGTTCACTTAGATGCAATAATGATTAAATGTACCTAATGGTGAAAGTTGCAGCACTAGATATTGTGTGTAATTGACAGGTGGTTCCATCTACGAGTTTGGGCAACTTAACTGGGATCCAGTTTCTTCAGAGGGGCATATTGACACCCACAAGTGAGGCGTTGATAGTCATGGGGTTCCAGACAGTTGTATAGCATCACTTGCATCCATGGGAACCTCCAACACCCACAATAATCCAGCACTTTGCCCCGCATTGTTCAATTTTATGGGATGATGCTCTGAGACCAACATGCACCAAGTTGGCTTAGCACTAATCAAATGGGATGGTGATTGATCCAAGGCCCGATGAAGGAGGTCTCACACATCAAGACATGGGAGGGCTAGCACCACTTTGAGAGTCCTTAGTGTTGGAGCAAAGATAGGCATTTTGACCATTTGGAGAAACATGAGACCACTTTTGTGCCCCGAAGCTAAAACTGGGGTCCACAGTGGGAAATTGACAAGGATCTAGGGGGGGCAACTCCTAGAGGATGACTTGAGAGGGTTTCTACACACTTCTTGGCACTCTTGACCCTCAACGCTTGCCCTACAAGGGCCTATGCATGCATGACGTCAGCACTATCTCTCCTAGGACTCACGTTTGTGGGAGGAATATTATGTTTTTGCATTGGCTAATAGGTTGGCTTGTGACCAACATTTTTACTTGCCCATTATTTTGTTATTTTTAGGGGCATAAGGCTAAAATGCAAATTTGAATTCCTCAATTAAATAGAGGAACAGTTCATTGTTGTATCTCATCATCACATCACTTGAGATTTTCGGCCTAGTTAGTTGAATTCATCCTTGTACTCTTGTGGAGAATTTGGAGTTTGTGGATGCATTTTGATATTTGGAGTTGATTTTGCTCATCTTTGGAGCTATTCTTTGGTCAAATGGATGGAATGTTTGCATGTTATCTTGTAAGAGTACTTAAATGTTGAAAATCTATTTTCTTCAAGTCTAATGTATGGAATAACGTTCATTCTAGGCTATGCTAATTGTGCCCTAATTCGTTGAAGACATATTTAATGCCATCTAGATGATCAATTGCATGCATTACTCATACATAACATGTAATGATGTAGATGAATGTCCTGTTGGTGAACTCTTAGTAACTCTCCCATGAAAAGTCCATTTTCCATTGCATAGGTAATTGCTTGAAATCTCATTGTTAGGGCATCCAAATTTCGGCCTCCTTGGAAAACTATTGGTTGATTTATCTCATCCTCAACTCCATACCCCCAAGGGACAAGGGACTGGTCCATGTGGTTGATGATAAAACTCTTCCTTAATCCATAATTTTTCTTCATCTAAATTCGGCCCTTTTAAAAACAATTGAGTCATGACCTAACTAGGGTTTAGTGTGAATCCCTAGGATGGGTGAGTTTGTTGGATTGAAGAGCCTAAACATCAAGGAGATAGCATTTGTCGTAAAATCTATCCTTTTGGTGGGCATCCAATTCAATCTTGTCCATAAGTTTTCTTGCCCTAGTTGTTTACCCTAAGGGGAAACCCTAGTCTAGTTTGCTTCATGGGCATTGGACTTGCCAATATACGTTGTTGGAAACCTTTTCTCCCAAGCCTTGACCTTTGGTTACACCAACAGTCAAGCCATCAACCAAGCCCTAGCTCTTGTGCCTCATCAAATAGGCCTCTATCAAGAAAGTGAATTGCCTCCTATTGGAGCATTGAACCTAAATTGTGCATTAGGTGACCTTCTCACACACCAAGACTCCTCCCATTGGTGAAAGTCTATAAAGAACAGGGGGTTTTTGGCTGTGGTGATAGTGGGCCACTAGCCCATTGTTGTCTCTTTGTCTAGTGTTAGCCTTGTAGGGTGCCCCTATCCAAGGCTTGCTAGATTTTGCGACAACAAGCTCTAAATTGCTTTTTAGAAAGGATTGGTACTCCTACCAAGTACTAAGTACCAAGTGCTCCAAAGACCAAGTGGTCGTTTTCACAAAATAAAATTTCTTAGTTCTACTGGATAACCCAGTATCAATTGGCATCTTGAAAGCCTATATAACAATGAACATATAAGTCAATAGAGTCGACAAAACTAAATTTGGGTAAAGCAATAGCAAGAATGAGGCTCTCCTTCCCCGAAAACTAGTTGAACCAACGGTATGATGCAAACTACAAAGCTCTCCATCGCCAACTTCAACATGCCTTCTCTCATGATCGTCGTTCTTATCCTAAACTTAAAGGAATCTACTGATGCCCCCTCCGCCATAAGAAACACCATTTCATCTCACAAAGGAGACATGAATTATGCGGTTCCCTTCCATACCCAAAAAAACTTCTAACGCACTTTCATCCCCCACCACGCCTCCCTCCTAACAGATTTCAATCCAAATCCCATGTTTTCTCATACCTCCACTCTATATGATGTCCCTATAGGCCACAATTCAAGTCACCTTGCCCCCCCTTCTTTCTATTTATTCTCATATCAAGATATATGGGAGGTTGTTTAGGAGATGAGTACCAATAGAGCGATGAGAAAGGGTTCCAAAGTTCTTCAAGCATGATCTTTATTCCCTAAATTTCCACTTAGTAGACTTGTTTAACCAGGTTGTTTGTACGGGACTTCCATGAGTTTAGTCACATCACACTATTCACCTGATCCATAAATTAGGTCCCAGTGAAAATCCAACCAATTATAAAACAATCATGGTGAGCCACAACTTCTCTAGGATCTACGTTATAATTCTTCATATGCAACTCTTTAGGGAGCTTGCAGGTAGACTCCTTAGAGTTAGGTGACAAGCAATGTTCCAACCAGCATATCAAACCATTAATCACATCCTTAGACTTGAAGACATCATTGAGGAGGTGTGGCAAAACCCTTAGAAAATCTATTGTTGTTTTGTATACTTCCAAAAATGTTTTGACTTTGTTCCTTGTGAGACCTTATTCCAAAGACTTAGAACTATTGATATTTCAACGACACTCTTAATTGCCATCATGCACCTATACAAAGTCAACTCTTGGTCATCGCTACACGGCACATGGGATGTCCAACATTATTAGGAGTACCATTGGGATCAAATAAGGGTGCACCCTATCCCCCACCCTTTTTGGTATCTACATAGATGAGCTTGAGTCTTTTTTATAGGATCATATCCAAGAGAATGATGGGTACCCCCTACACCAAGTCTTGATCTCTATCTTGCTCTTCATTGATGATGTGGTACTCTTGGCCCCATCTCCAAAGGGATTGCAGAGCTACCATTATTAGGAGTACCATTGGGGTCAAATAAGGGTGCCCCCTATCCTTCGCCCTTTTTGGTATCTACATATACGAGTTTGAGTCTTTTTTATAGGATCATATCCAGGAGATTGATGGGTACCCCCTAGACCAAGTCTTGATCATTATCTTGCTCTTCATTGATGATGTGGTACTCTTGGTCCCATCTCCAAAGGGGTTGCAGAGCTAGCCAGATGCTTTAGCACTATTTTGTAACCTTCAAATTTTGACAGTCAACTTGGGTAAAATCAAGGTGATGATCTTCAATATGTTGACAAAGGCTCTCTTAGACCACCATTTCTTCTTTAGAGGAGAGAGGATTCAGGTCGCCAACACTGTACTTATTTTGGGGTTCAACTCTCGAGGCCTTGCTTCAATCCTTGACATGCTTGTCAACCTCAAGTAAACAAAGGATATGGATCCTTAGCCGCTCTTAAGAGATAGTGTTTCTGACATTGTTTGAAAGACATTCCATCCAAGATGTCTCTTATGGATTCCCTTATTCATCCACAATCCTCCATGGTTCATAGGTTTGGGGACATTATTTATTGGAGGCCAATTGGGCTAAAATTGAGAGTGCAAACCCTTCTCCTTCCACACAATATCAAATGCAAACAAATAGTGCCCCAACACATCATCCTTGAAGATTTTGGTGGTCCCCCCTTTTGGCTCGAGATTATTTTTTTCGTAGCTTCACTTCTACACAACCTACAAAGTTTCACTAATTCAGCAACGAGTCGAGATCGATACCCATACCTAACCTATTTTTCATTAAATTCCATTGCATTATATCTCCCTCATGATCACAGTAGGTGTTGGTCGAATGGTATTGCAATGGATCGGCTTGTGAAATTGTTAATACTGTTGGAGTTACTGGTTATTATTCCCCTATCTTTAAAGATTATTTGTCTTCTGCAAATTATTTAAAGCAAATATTGAATCAAATACTACTAAAACTTCACCAAAATTAAATCACAGGAACTGAGAAAATATCACACACAAAATAATAAACACTGATATTTTTGGACAAATCTTCCCTGGAAAAACCCCAACATAGGGAAAACCAATTTTGTAGGTGAGAGTTTTATTATTATCCAACAAATCAAGAATTACATCAACTACTTGTCTTACACTGGCAAAGCTCCAGCAATATTTTTCGTTCACTTCTACTTGCAAAATCGAACAGCAAAATCCATGATTCTCCTCTACAAACCAACTCAACCATCTTTGTGCAACTCGCACTTCCTCCAGCAACTTGCACTGGCCACTAAAAATGTGCACTGTCTCTTCCTGAAGCTTGCACTGCCTCCAAAAAATCTCTGTAAAAATGCAAGCAACCTAAGGAACTCTATCTCTGTGAGACATGGCATCCAAAGGCAGGCATGTGGAAAACATAATAAAGATTTTGTGAACAGAATTGTGGCAAAGTTTGAGCTATTAAATGTGAAAATTCCTAAACCGAATGTTATTTCTACTTAACAATTTTATTTTCCTAAACAGCAACTAATTTTATTTTCTAATTGTTAATTCTACTTAACAATTTATATGTTGTTTCCAACGACAAATATCGAAATAAATAACTGCAACCTTCACAAATAAATTGCGGAAGAAATAAACCGCTGGAAGAAAATGATAGCACACACACATAAAATAACACAGTTATTTTTGGACAATGTCCCCGGAAAAACCCAACTTGGGAAAACCAGTGCAGCAGCTGAGGGTTTTAATATTATGCCGCAGTGAAATCTGAGTACATCTATGAATGCCCAACTGGCACTCAAAATAGCAAGAAAAGCTGAGCAAAATACTAAAGGGAATTACCCTTCTCCCACAGGCAATCACTGGTTGGACTTTCCCTATCAGAAACTCGGCCTCATGGTGCACTGCATCAGCCTCTGCGCTGCTTTGCGTGGCTAGCTAGATGGCTTGCCAAAAACTAGCCCCTAATGAAGTCGTTCTGCCTCTGGAAGCTGAGAAAATTGTCTTTCCAACCTTCTGGAACTCCTTGCCTGCCTCTGGAACTGAGAAAGAATTTTCTCCTCTCCAAATCGATCTGCCTGACTGAAGCACTATGTAGTCCCTCTGCGTTGCCTCTCTAGGATAATGCTACTCTCTTGTGGTTGCCTCCCCGGATCTGGAAAATCTTTCCTTCGGCTCACTATCTTCGCCCCTCTCTCACTGCTTCGATCTCACTGAATCCCTCTCCGGCAACAAACAGCTGCTACTCTAGAAATCGATTTCCTAGTAAAATCGAAATGCTCAAGTATTCAAGTGATTTCTCCAAGCCCCATCGGCTTTCTTATAATCCTTCATTGAGACTTCAATGGCCAAGATTAGATCTTAATCAATGGCTAAGATCAACTAAAAATTGATCCATGCAACTTTATAGAACATTCACACCATGACTTAATTAATTCTGATTAACTAATCATATTCCCTAAGTTTATACTTAGGAAATATTTTAAAACTGACTAAGAATTGTAAATTTCTGAAGATGTTCTATGCTAGATGCAAATCTACTTTAAACTTCTAGGGCTCAATCACATGAAAGTAAGATGCAGATAGAAAATACCAATAGATCGATGGAAGACAAGCCAAAAACAGAGATAAAGAATGGTGACGCTACGGCGGTCAGCAAGGTGCTTCAACCAGCAAAGTCTCCATAAGGTCAGTCAACCAAATGTGTCACGCAACCCCAAGATTGCTTATCAAAAACGCTCCATCAAGACGCTGCACCAAGAAGCCCTAACCACATCACCATGAGAAGCCCTAATCGCAGCACCATCCGTGAGAGAAGAGAATGCATCCAAAATGTGTTTGTGTAAAATGAACTCCAAGTCTCTCCAATATATAGTCATATGTGGGGGGTGTGTGACACATCTCTTATGCATGTGGGATAAAACTGGCCGACCTTGCACATGTGATCTAAATTCCAAATACATGTTCTACTCATCCAATCAAGATGATCTTTAGATCGATCTTGCACCTCTCTGAAAGAGGAATCCAATAAAAATATTGGCATCGTCATCTGAACATCACAACATGGAGTTTGGACCTAGTTGCCCAAAATTAACACTCCCTCTGAACTAGGGAGAACTCCATCCACAAGTGCTATCCAAACATCGTGCGTCATCCCAACGTAACTTGCTTTGTTGGCTCTTTATTTCAGAACAAAAAGGTGAGTCACAAAGACATCACTCCCAGTAGACAAAATCAACTTAGAGGTCCGAAACCTCTATAGGACTCAAAGGAGTCTCATACTAACCCGAAGTTAGTTTAACTGACCCGAAGTCAGTTGGAGGTCTGAAACCTCACTTGACTTGATCCCAGATCAAGTGATTGGACACGTGCTATCCTAGACATAGAGTGTACAGCAATCTTCGATGCGTCCATCGGTCTTGCTATTGGTTTCTATCCACATTTCCCACCTCATTGGCCAAATAAGAGGTACTTCCCATGAGTTCGGTACTCCATGGGGAGGATGCATACGGGGCACATATCAAAGAGACGTAAACCAACTCAATATCATCACAGTGGGGGCGGAAGCACACCAAGCCTAGCCCTGTGGTTGCTTATAGCTCCAAGAAGCTATCCCCAAAGTCCCCCTGGAGCTCCCAGAGCTTGTCGTCCAACAAGACCCTCCAAATACGGTCGTTCCACGATTCCAAGATTCTCACAGAGGGTTAGGAACATGACCTTCCCCAAGGGCTTTGTGAGAATATTCGCGACCTGCTCATCAGTTCCTATATCTATATGATTGAGCCGTACAGTGCCTCTATGTACCATATCCCGGATAAAATGGTACCAGATATCAATATGCTTGGATCGATCATGGAACATGAGATTCTCTGACAAACGAATCCCCCTCTGGTTATCACAAAGGATAACGGTGGTATCTAGCACAAATTCGAACAACTCACTGAAGAGCTTTTGCAACCAAGTAGCTTCACAACAGGCCATACACGCTGCAATGTATTCGACCTCAACGGTGCTCAAAGCCACCAACTTCTACTTCCTGCCCGAAGCAAACCCAAGTGTGAAGCAGCATCCAGATGTGCTCTTGCGATCCACCACACTGCCAGCCCAATCGGCATCAGTATATCCACGGAGTCTCAAACGCCCAACAGTGTATCTCAGCCCAAGGTCTATCGTGCCCCAGAGATATCGCAAAAGTTTCTAGGCACCAACCTAGTGAATGTTATGAGGATCAACCATGTGTTGACTCAAAGTGTTCACTGTACAACATACGTCTGGACGGATGTTCCCTAAGAACATCAGGGCCCTTACGAGTTGTCGATACTCGGTAGGATTTGCTAGCACGGGCCCAACAATGATTCCACTCAACTTCTTAAAGTTGAGTTCCATTGGTGACGACACGGACTTACAGTCCACCATACCAAATCTCTCTAACGACTTCACAATAATCTTGCCAAGTCTCTGCCAGACCTACAAGCCTAGGAAGTAATGCATCAATCCTAGGCCTTTCATCTCGAACTCAGAAGCGAGCTCCCTCTTACATTGATGAATGAGAGGGTCAGCACCTGTCAGGAAGAGATCGTCCACATAAAGAACCAGAAAGAGAGGATTTTCTCTATCAACCTTGAAGTAAAGGTTTGGATCAACATTACTTTGAGTGAAGCCCAACTTCATCAAGTAGCTATCAATCCTCTTGTAGCAAGCCCTAGGTGCTTGCTTTAGCCCATATAGGGCTTTCTTCAATCTGCATACTTGAGAGTCTCTATCCTAGAATTTGAACCCAGAGGTTGCTCCACATACACCTTCCTTTGTCGAACCATGCAGAAAAAGTGGTCTTCACATCCATCTGATGGAGATCCATCCTTGCATGGCAACAAGGTCAATAAATAGATCACAGGTGCAAATATATCATCATAATCTATGCCTTCCTTTTGAGAGAAGCCTCGGGAAACGAATCTTGCCTTGAACTTTTACCCTCAGATCCATGCTTGATCTTATAGAGCCATTTCGAGGTGACAACAGCGTTGTCCTCCGGTCTTGGAACCACATCCCAGACATCATTCTTCATAATGGACTTGTACTCTTAGAGCATAGCATCCTTCCAAACTTGATGCTTTACGGCTTCTTCAAATGATCCAGGCTCAAATTGTACAATTGTACTCATGGCTACTAGATACCCTTGGTATCTATTCGGCTTCTTGCTTTCACAGAATGTCCCCCTTTGGGGCCATATGTCTATCGGCATTCTTGATAGAATCCCAGAGCCATGAGGGTCTTCTCTTCATTCTTCCAGCAACGCCATTTGCTCAGGAGCATATACGGTTGAGGTCTCCCTCTTAATGCCAACTCCTCTGGAAAAGTCATTGAACTCATATGACTCACATTCGGTGCCATTATCATACATCACTATCATATTCATTATTGCCATATTATACAGTATTGAAGAAGTCAAACTTCATGGTCATATATATATTTTCTATATGCCACTGAAGATACCACAGATCAAGTTCATATAGACTCTGCCATCTGTCATATAGTGAGGTCATATATACTCTACCATAACCCGGAGATTTTGTTAAGGCCCTAAACACTCCAACAGCTGCCTAGAAGACTGTGGCTTCACCTCCACAAGATCCTCCTCCCTTCGTTGTTCACGATGGAAACTTTCATTTGGGCATTCAAGAGATTGCATGCAGATACAACAGATAACTCCATTCCTGTGAGTGACTACGTGCCAAAATTTACTTGAATTCTTTTTTGTCTCCTTTTCGTTATGGTCATAGACATCACTGTCATAAGCAACACTTCAATTCAATGGTAAAGGGTGCAAATATGGTTCAGTCAATTGATACAAGCCTTCAGCTTAACTTTGCAAAGATCAATCCTCTTGACAGCAAGTTCAGTTCTTAGAAAACAGGTCTGCAGATCATTTTCAGAAGCCAACTCAGACATGTTGACATTTCTGCAAGAAACAAATGACTGGTGCTCCTCCTCATGTAGCAGTCCCCCAATTGCTAAGCCTGAGAGAATTTTAAGAATGATTTCGGTACAACTATGAATCAACTCAAAGTATACTAGATAAACAGAGATCCCCATCCAGCTTCCAGCACATTTAACGGTTATTTAGTTCACTGCAAAAGTTTGATCTTAGGGCTCCACAGGACCGCCCACACACAATGACAAATCAGCCCCTTTGTCACTCTCCTTAGGCTATCCAAAAACAACCCTCTTAATTGTCACAAGTCTACTCCTTGTTTGATAGTATTACGGCATCACAAAACTATTGTTCAAACAAACTACAACAGCCATAACATCTCCTTGTAAACATCAACTTGAAAGACAGATTCATACCTCTACAAGAGCTCAACAGCCTTGTAATTCTAGGCTCTGTGCACAGAATTCACTAAGGTTTTGGACCATTTTAGGGCTTTGTCAGCACCCCAGGACGGCCCTAAACAAACCTCAAAACCAGCGACAAACCTCTCCACAAGACCCTTATCTCCTGTGCTATTACTCAAGGAACCTCGGCCTGTTGTTACAGCTCTTCCTTAAGTTATATGACCACCGTCTAGCTTTCAAATAGGGGCTCAGCCCTCCTGCAATACACAGAGATACGACCTGGCATGCCACAAAGAATATCTCAGCAACGAGTGCCCAGAATTCTGCCTAAACAACTCGGCCAGCAGATGCTCTAACTCATCCTATCCAAAACACAAGAAAGATGCCAAACTCGTCCTCCTTTCACTTCAGATTTGCTCCTATATATCTGCGGCCAGATCAGTTTTGTCTATCCACTTAACGCACCTCTAAACACTGCACCAAATCTGCTTGTTACATTGTTATTATTAACTGTTTTGGTTAGGGCACTAGGGCACACTGCTGTAGCCCTAAACTCCTCCAACAGTCCTTGAACAACCCTCTAGAAAACTACGACACACCCTTAGGAGTCTCCTCCTTTATCACGTTGTTGTCTAGGGCATATATCATCCCTTAAACACCCTACGCACACCTTACTATGGTGCTATGGCCTGCAACCTAGCACACAGTAATCCTATAGCTTACGACCAGCAATATGGTAGCTTCTTGTCCTTAAACAGTGCCCCAAACAGACTTGTTTCCATCCCTTAAGGCCTCGGCCTAGCAGCCAACATACACGGCCTCCAACACAACAGACTTCGGACCCTTAAAACAGTCCCTCCATGCCTCGCTGCCCTAGCCTACTTGCTGCATCCTTAGATCAGGGCTCTCCTCCTCAACCAGCTAATCCAGTAGGTGTGCTTTGCACTTGATGGATGCTCCCTTTGTGCTACACCCTTCCTGACCTGCAAACGCACCTAAGAACAGCCCTTAACAAATGCGGCTTCCTCTCTGCTCAAACTCGAACTTGAAATAAATGAGCCCAGACTTTCTCCAAACCAATCTCGGCCTCCTGCTCACAACAATTTGGACTTCAAAGTGACCCTGAGACAGACCTCCAAAAACAGGTTGAATTGGTGTTTTCTTCTTCATTTGTGACAGCCCTGGTTAGGGCACACCACACTGCTCTCAATCTCCAAGCAATTCAGAATACTAGCCTCTATAGGCTGCGGTCCACCTTAGGAGAGGTCCTCCATGCATACACTGCCCTTCAATCTCCACGTTGTCACCTACAGCACTTAGAAATGCATACGCTGAAGGTTAGGGCACAAAGAAGCCCCAAAACTGACCACGCTATCACTTGCTATGGTGGTATGGCCTGTGGCCTATCACACAGCCTTGTTTTAGCTTACGGCACCCTTATTGATACTGAAAATAGTCCTTGTCTCGCTGCCGTAGATTCTCAACAAGATGGGCTTTGTCTTCTTCTTAGCTCTGATACCATGTAAATTTTTGAAGATGTTTTATGCTAGATGCAAATCTACTTTGAACTTCTAGGGCTCAATCACATGAAATTAAGATGCAGAAGAACATACCAATAGATCGATGGAAGACAAGCCAAAAACAGAGATAAAGAATGGTGGCGTTACAACGGCCAACAGGATGCTTCAACCAGCGAAGTCTCCATAAGGTCAGCCAACCCAATGTGTCACACAACCCCAAAACTACTCATCAAAAATGCTCCATCAAGACGCTGAACCAAGAAGCCCTCACCGCATCACCATGAGAAGCCCTAATCACAACACCATCCGTGAGAGAAGAGAATGCATCCAAAATGTGTGTGTGTAAAATGAACTCCAAGTCTCTCCAATATATAGTCATATGTGGGGGGTGTGTGACACATCTCTTATGCATGTGGGATAAATCTGGCCGACCTTGCACATGTGGACTAAATTCAAAATACATGTTCTGCTCATCCGATCAAGATGATCTTTAGATCAATCTTGCACCTCTCTGAAAGAGGAATCCAATAAAAATATTGGCATCGTCATCTGAGCATCACAACATGGAGTTTGGACCTAGTTGCCCAAAATTAACACTAATTAAGTCGTCTCTATGTGGAAATTCCATAAACGATTTCTGGGTTTTGGAGAACTCACGTATTCTAGCCTTTGCACAAAATTTCAAGGCTAGAACACATCCGATGCTACAAAAACTAACACTCCCTCTTAGTGAGGAATGCGTTCTAGTACTGATGCACCTCTGGTAGCAATACTCTCCTTCTGCACCATCTCCTATCACTTTGTTGATGTCTGGCTACTGCTGCCCACCAACCACTACGCAACACTGATATGTGCTACATCTGTGTTTTTGCTGACCCTGCTGAACTATTGCCAACACTACATCTGCATCCCAACTCCCTCTCATCTGTTGTTGTTGCTATTGCAACTGAGAAGCATCCAAATACTGAACCAATTTTGGTCAGTATGATGCATTTGTCACCCAAGTTCTGACTGCTACTAGCCTCTGCGCTACTTCTGACTCTACACTGTTGCCAACTCTGCACTGCGCTCCCCAGCATCTAACTACTGCTAGTCACTACAATTGTCACTTTGGCATCTAACTGCATCAACTGCCACTGGTCCATCCTGCTACTGAATATTGTGGGCTCTCGTAGCAAGGAACCGATTCAAGAAGTGGACCTCCTCAAGAATCCTGCCCGGTTGTAGCGCTCTGTGGCTAAAAAACCAAGATACCCCACCTCACACCTTGAGGGATATCTACAAACATGGCGAAATCTTCCTTCATCCTAGAGGACAGCCTATCGATCTTGAAAGGAACTGCCTGTTGGTCTTGCTTCTCCTCCTTGTCCTTCTTCCTGAGAGGACACTGAGAACTGTGTAGTGGCCTAACTCACCACACCTGAAGCACTTGACCTTCGATAGGTCCTTCTTCTTCCTACGCTCCCCTATCCCTGACTAGAACCCTTCAATGAGAAGGCCACATTCTCCTCTTCCTTTACTTGCTTCGATCCACTACTGTTGTTGCCACTAATGGTGCTCTTCATCAAGTCTCACTTCAACTCCTCCTGCTGCAATTCTGCCCACATATTGTCCCATCTTGGCAAGGTTTCTTTGCCCAAAATACTTTGGACGAATACCTGCCACTCTTCTGAGGCATTGTTGAGAGCTACTCGAACTAGCTTTGTGGCTTGAGGCGCTGACCCAGCAACTGCCATGTCATCTCGGATCTCCTGAATCCTGTTGAAGAAAGGGTCTATGTGCTCCCCTTTCTGCATCCTGGTGCATCTCAGCTTCTCCTCCAAGTACATCTTCCGCTGCTCGAAAGATCCCTGGTATAGCATGGAAAGGGTATCCCACATCTCCTTGGTCGTTCACTGGGCAGCTATGTGTGATACGACGTGATCCCGAACTCCATCAAGGATCAACCTCTTTGCCTTCGCCATCTCCTTCTTGTATTTGCTTCAACTGATCTGCATCCATGAGGATTGCTACCACGTTATCAATATACGTCTTGAGATCAAACTCATCTGGAAGGAAGGAAATCCTTGCCTTCCCGATAACATAGTTGGAAGTTCCATCCAACCTGTCCTAATCCCGAAGCCCGGTTGTGGCCATCTCAACAAAAATGTCAAAAATTTCCTCTTCCCTTCTGCTCAGCTGTTGCTCGGCTATATGCACTCCCTTCTGGAGTGAGAAACTTTGCTCACAACGACTGTTGATCTGCAAGGAAAAACGAACTTCTTGAGACTAGAAGTTCCCCGAAGAAAATTTTCCCTCAGTGTGTGCTTTTCTTCCACCCGAGGCTAGTTCTACTCTAGCAAACTGCTACAAAATTACTGCATCAAGCTAGAGATCTGCTCTGCAAAAAAATATTGGTTGCTCCCTCTGCCTTTGGAATTCCTCGATCTGGATAAATCAAGTTTTATGTCGCTCTCTCAGTAAAAAATTATTTCCCTCAAGAAAACGCCCTCTTGGCCAAGGTGCTCGCCCTGCCCTTTGGGGTTTCGAATTGCTGCTCACATTGATCAGCGAAACTGTCTTTTCTCTGCTATTGAGCTCTCTGACTGATCATCTATGCTCTGATACCATGTGAAAATTCCTAAACCAGAATCCTATTACAACAACTAATATTATTTCTTCTAATTGTTAATTCTACTTAACAATTTATCTGTTGTTTCCTAAGACAAATATCGAAATAAATACAATGCAACCTTCACAAATAAACTGCGGAAGAAATAAAACGCTGGAAGAAAATTCTAGCACACACACATAAAATAACACAGTTATTTTTGGACAATGTCCCCGGAAAAACCCAACATGGGAAAACAGGTGCAGCAGCCAAGGGTTTTAATATTATGCCGCAGTGAAATCTAAGTACATCTATGGATGCCCCACTGGCACTCCAAAAAACAAGAAAAACTCAGTAAAATATTGAAGGGAATTACCCTTCTCCCACAGGCAATCACTGGTTGGACTTTCCCTATCAGAAACTCGGCCTCCTGGCGCACTGCGTCAACCTTTGCGCTGCTCGGCGTAGCTGGCTGGACAGCTTGCCTGAAACTAGCCCCTAATGAAGTTGTTCTGCCTCTGGAAGCTGAGAAAATTGTCTCTCCGGCCTTTTGGGACTCCTTCCCGGCCTCTGGAACTGAGAACGAATTTTCTCCTCTCCAAATCGATCTGTCTGACTAAAGCACTGTGCAGTCCCTCTGTGTTGCCTCTCTGGGATAATGCTACTCTCTTGTTGTTGCCTCCCCAGACCTAGAAAATCTTTCCTCCGGCTCACTGTCTCTGCCCCTCTCTCACTGCTTCGATCTCACTGAATCTATCTCCGGCAACAAACAGCTGCTACTCTGGATTTCCACGACAAAACAACAAAAATAGAAATCATAATGCAATGTTCCTTAGAGAAGATCTGCATAAATCAAGGCAATTGTTGGATCTGCTCATAATGTTGGTGCCAATCACAGTCGTGTGTTTGATGCCTACAAATATCCAAAATAGTTGATAAAGCATGAACCAGTAGGTGGTTCGAGCAATCTCTCGCATGGCTATAGCTGCCATGCTTAAGCTTGATCACTAAAAGGAAATGTCACAGATAAGTCATCCACTTCAACTGGTGTGAACTTTGCAACTTGCTTTGCACCTGCACAAACTACAGTGGCTTATTGACATAATGTACAGCAACGTCAATGACAGTTGGAGTTGCACTAAGGAGAAGTTTGACCACAATATACCTAAGTATAGCTATACACAATTTGTTGTTTGAATTGCACAACAGAACTGGCACAAGCCACATATTGCAAGGAGAAAACCTTTGCACAGTACAAAGTATCAGACCACGTCATGTCGCATATGTATTAAAAATCAAGTTGTGCAGGTCAGCAACGTGACCTAGTCACACATGACGAAGTTCAGTCATCTAGTACAATGACTTTATTGCAGGCACCACATCAAATTAGCATTGAGTATGTTGCCAAAGTTGAACAACTTAGCAACAATTCCCATGGAATTCCAACAGTCATGACAGACCACCTTCCAACAACCCTATCTCGTCCTATATCCCAGTTTTTGTAATTTTTTTTGTTATATGGATTATGAACAGATGGGTGATGAAACACTCATGTCTTCCCTCAGCTAGATAATTTATATTTTCTTTTCTATTGCAAAGGGGGTTGATTGAAGCTCCTTATGTGTTGATGGTTCATACTGTTCATATGAGTTCTTGTAAATTTTACTAGGTTGATAAGGATGTTAGATCTAAGACTTTTGTGATCCATAATGAAGATAAATGTCTTTTGGATTAATCATACCATTAGGATTTTGTCGACGTTTCGAACCATCTAATGTGGTTCATCCTCAGGTGAAGAAGGAAATCGATCTCATTGAATAAATAGTAACGATGTGCCAATGACCGATGATAGCTGTTAAAACTAGCCGTTATTTAGTTAATTAGTTAGAAAATTAAAAGGTTTTCAATTATTTTAAAATATTATTTACTCTAGGTTGATAAGGATTTGGAGTTGATTTGCTGTTCAAACTATCACACCAAGGTATATGTGATGTTAGTTTGATAATGATCATTTTATGTGCTGTGCCATGATCAATAAACTGTGTATGATGAATTATCTCATTGTAATTTCTGTTGTGGTTGAGCTAATGCTGCAAGCGTGATCCCTATTTGGATCGAAAGCAAATGTAATGACATTCATGAGGGAATTAAATTACTGAGATATTATAAATACTCAAGGATTTGCATGCAAACGAAAACGTAAAATATAAAATGGTGCATATGCAAATATTGTCTCAAAAGCGTTTGAAACATCCACGTGCTATTGCTGTTAAGTATTTTGTGCGTAGAAGTGCTGTACTAGATATAAAATGTTTATTGGTTGATCAATGCATCAGACAATTAGGCCGGACCAGTGCTAACAGAAAGCCCTAACAAAAAACCCTAGAACAGCCTCGTAAGACTCGGAACAAAATTGTATATGGAATGGATTTACTGCTATTGGAGGGAACTTGATTGAGATCTAGACAATTTGGTTTATATTAAGATAGGTCATGATTGTCCAAAGACTAGATTTACAACTCATAGGAATGTTGAAAAAATGACAACAATTAATATAAATCATGTATTAGATATCATGATATAATGCATTGCGGAAACCGCTCATACATAAATCATGTAATTATTTGGGTAGATCTATTTTACCGTTCAGTCAGTTTTTATAACAAAAAGAAGTTATGTAACAAAATAGCTATTAATTGGTGATTGACTGAGAGACTTCTTGTAACTTGGAGAAACATTCTTGAGCAATAAGATTTCCAATCCCTTGTCCCGTGGAGGTTTCAGGTTTTACCACGTAATTCCTTGTCTTAACCTGTGTGATTTCAGTTTCTTATTTTGTGCATTTCTTTCTTGTTTGACCACGTAATTCCTTGTCTTAACGTGTGTGATTTCAGTTTCTTATTTTGTGCATTTCTTTCTTGTTTGAGTGTTAATGACTCCAAAACCAACAAGGAAAAGTATTTGACAACCTGTTGCCGCATGGCTAATAAGATGGAGCTATTTCGACAAGTGATTAACAATTGGTCGTTAATGCGCCTAGTGGAGTGTATTGGAAGGATTTCCTAGTTTAATATTCCTAAGGATGAATGTATCACAAACTTAATTGGGAAGATAGTAATTTTAAAAAATTGAATCTCGTATAAGGCTGTAAATTTTGAACTAATCTGTACAAGATTTTATCCATGGAGTAAGTTGTTTTAGATTTCTGTTATGCATGAAAACACAAGATTGAAGATTTATATGGATATTATCTGTAATTGACTTTTTAGATAGCTCCAATACTAACATCTGGAACATTTATCTTATCCGCAGAGGCATGAAAAAACAAAATTGAAGAGGCACCAACAAAACCAAAAATCAATGTATTCATGTTATAAGTGTTGGATAAAAGTGAAGAAGCAATGGGACACCTCTAACTTTGCTTTCAATTAAGGTAAACATAAATTGCAGTGAAACTTACTCTTCTCTCTTCCACACGCTTAGTTTGGCATCAGCATGAACACAGTAAAGGAAATCACCATCCACGTCCGCGATGAGACTAAAAAAGTTGGCATATCCACGGGGCAATCCAGTGACCGAGAGGGGTTCTCCATACTGCAAATCAAAGACGACAATCTCTCTTGGAAACATAACATAAAGTATGTGCGCCCATCGTGAAGAGAACATGCATTTCACCGTAACATTAGGGAAGAGAGACAGAGCTGTAGATGGAGGAGACGATGAGGACTGATTGCTGCCGCTGCTGCTGCTGGAATTACCTCCGCTTATTATAATTTCAGTAACAATAACCTGAAGCTGGAGCCGGTGCTCCTTCACAATTATCCCACTATCGTTCTCTCCATCGCCATTGCCATTGCCATTCCCATTGCCATCACCGGCGACTTTAACTGACAGAAGAAGCCCCTTCATCCCTAAAACGCAGGCATGCCTGAAATCAAAGGGATCACGACGAATGCAAAACAAAATATCAGGAGAGGCGTCGTATTTCCAGATGCATCGCCCGTTCTGAGTATTCCAAATCGCTAAGAGGGAAGGCCCGTGAATTGCCATCAAAAGCCAACGATTAGAGTGTTTCTTCTGCTGCAACCAACAGAGATCTTGGATGCCATTACCCAGCTCGCTGCCCGTAGCCATCCAGTCGGTGACTTGTCTGGATGGCGCATCCCAGATGGCAATCCGGCCCTGGCGATCTCCCACCGCCAGGCGGAGATGCGCGGTGGACAGTTCCTGCGTGAGGAGCAGGTCTCTCTGCATTGGTTGAGGACTCCATCGAAGAGCCGTTACGAAAGGAGCGGGAAGTAAAGGCGTTGTGCTCTGTGGTGGCATTGGCAACACATATACCAACTGCATTGATCTCACCTCCGTTATCACAATGCTGCTTCCCGCGCCGTGCGCCATTAATCCCTTCCAACAGCAGTCTGAACACCCCCCATTCTCTCGACTTGGGGGGCCTGCTAGCATTCTCTCTGAGCCCATCGCAATCCCCGTCCCCGTGCCCTTTGGCATTTCTTCTTTTCCAAACGCCACTCGACTATTATTTGCTTAATCGCTCCCAACGATGAACAGAGGAAATGCAGGGGGGATCTGCTATAATCTGAAACAATGGCTATTAGAAAGAAATTCCGTTGCTATTGACTTTGCTGGTCGGGCTCACACTGCAATTCGACCATGACTGGACTCCTCATGTTGGCAGACGGAGGGAATGGCAATGTGGGGGATGCCATCGTTTTATACAATACTGTTATTGCAACCATTCCATCCAACTCTCTGGGTACGACTGAGAAGGTAAACGTAGTCGTAGGATGAATTTCAAGATTTGTCCAATTTTGACTTGAATAATGGTATACAATGGTATTATTGTCTGTATATCCCTCATTGCCCTCGATGTATTTGATTTATTTGGTGTTTACACACAAATGGAAGCCGCCTTACCCGCATTCAATAGACAATACATTTTTATTTTTTTTGTCTACATAAAAAAACCGCCTTACCCGCATTCTATAGACTTAGACGGTATTTTTTATTTCTTATTTCTATTTTTTATTTTTTTAGTATTTATAGGATTATAAATTTTATTATATGTTTCTATTTCTATACTATGTTAAGGTAATAGCAAATTCTTGGATGGAGGTGAGTTCTTTGTCTTACAAACAAAAAAAGAGGTTTCACATACTAATTTGGTGTCTACCTTAAAAAGATTTAGTAAACAGAACAAAAAAGAGAACAGAACAAAAAAGAGAGTAGAAGCACGATTGGCCTCTATCAAGTTCATTAAAGAATGATAAATTTCCTAAATTAGTACTATTTTTAAATGGAGTCCATTAGTACTATTTTTGAAAAGGAGTCCATTTGAACCAATGCAAATGGTTGGAGTAAATCAAAGTTCTTGGATCTTGAAGTCAATAGTTGGTTAGCACATAATTACCATATCAATATTTCATTTTTTAATTAAGTTATTTTTTTTAGTTCTGTGATGTTCTTCACTATGAATTTATGAGTTTTTAATAGAGTTAAATTTTTAAAGTTCATGTTTATATAAAGTTGGTGAGCGGAAATAACGTAGGGCTGGAGAGGGAGGTATTGGCAGTCCTGGGTTTGGATCTGCGGTAGTCGTCTGAAGCAAGTTCAGGGTACGATCTTCGATCCCTAGCCAGTACACTGGCGAAGAGCCCAGATCTCCTCCAAGATCTGCGGCAACGAGGCATCAAGCTGGCTCAGAAAGTAGAGCAACCGGGGGCCCCTGGAGCCCCCACCTTCAAGCAAGTTATCATAGACAAGGGTAAGAAGAAGATTGAGGGTTTGAAGATCCCCGGATCCTCAGAAATTAGAAATCACACTGAGACTGATGAGCTGTTCTCAGGCGACCGTACAAACGATACGACAGACGGCACAACTAGAAAAGAAGAAATACGCTGGGAACAACCCTCGCCGGGAGAGGATCCGCAAAGAGAAGCAGCAGATCTAAGCAAGACTGCGCGCCGCGGTCCTGATCTGAGTCGATCTAGGGATTCCGGAGAAAATAGCAGCCATCCGAAGTATCAAGGTCGATGTAAACCAAAGGCTCTCGACAGCCTCAGGGTTGTCATTACTAACCCAGATCTGCAAGATTACCGAGATCATATGTCTGTATATGCGGTAATTTGCAAATTCATGGGATTTTGGCCTAGCGAAAAGGCCCTCTGTCAATGGATTAAGCAAGTCTGGAAACCACGAGGAGAAGTACAGCTTCACCTGGGGGCCAAAGGCTTCTTCACAGTTGTTTTTACAAATCTGGAGGATAAGGATCGGATCTTTGAAGGGGGCCCTTACTTCTATGCTTCCGCGGGCCTCTACATGTGACCCTGGAAACCCAACTTCGCGCCCGAACAGGAAACTTTCACTCAAGTGCCGGTCTGGATCAGATTTTTCTCTCTGCCAATAGACTACTGGAGACCAGCAGCGCTGGAACAGATCGGCAACACCTTGGGAACTTTTGTTCGTGCTTCTGAAGCCACTCTTCAAAAAAGGTATACGTCTTATGCCCGCATCTGCGTTGAAATGGATGTCTCAGGGCCCCTGCACGAGGGGCTATGGTTGGAATATAGAGATGAAACCTACTTTCAAACTATTGACTATGAGCAGATACCATTCAGATGCCGGAAATGCCATGAGCATGGGCATTTAATTCGAGAATGCCCTCAAAATAAAATGGGGGAAAATCCCAAGAGGAAACCCTCCTCGGCCTCGGATGGATTCATCCGACCCACTGGCAGGCACCGAGCCAATCACAGAAACCCCCCTAAAATGGTGGAGCTAAACACTGGCACAACAAATTCCTTTGAAATATTAGGAGAGGAATCTCAATCTGAGAAGGCGGAACAAATCCCAGCAGCGCAGCAAGCAGAGGAGCTAAGCAACCAGGCAAAAGACGCCTTCAAATCGGTAGATCTCAGCTCAGCTACTTTAGAAGACAAAGATCATGAAGAAGATGAGGATATGGTCCTCAGTGAACAAGGCATGGAGGACCTGGAATTAGGTGAGATCCTGGAGAAAGAAGGGCTAGATCTCAATTCAATAGTGGAACAGTGGAAACAGAAAGGGCTTGACAAAATACCAGAAGAAGAAATTAATCGGGTAAACCACCTATTCCTAACTAGACAGGATGCAGCATCAAAAGGAATGAAGTGAGTTCGAGGGGCAACCAAAGGCTTGGGCATCAAATCACAAGCTCTACACCACACACGAGCCAATAGCCAGCACAGGAAGAAACAAGGAAGAAGATCCAACAATGATGCTCTTCAGGAATTGGGTCAGATGTTAATAAATTCTGGAAAGATGAAAGCCCTTGAGGCTTTCTCCTTCTTATCCTAAGCTATAGTTAACAATGCAAGTCCTCTCCTGGAATGCAAGAGGATTGGGTAGCCTTAGGAAACAGAGGCTCCTGAAAAAGAAAATCATGCAAGAAAAATCGGATATGGTATTCCTCCAGGAAACCAAATGCACGAATCAGAAACTAGCTAAGATGATTAAGCGTCTGGGCAAACATCTCGAGCATCTAGTTGTTGAAGGAAATGGAATGAGTGGAGGCCTAGCCATTCTCTGGAGCCCGAATATCTTTCATCTCATTAATGCTGAAGCTTCAAAAAACTTCCTGGCTCTGGAAATGCAGGTAGTAGGGGAAAAGGCACTTTTTTATTTGCCAATATCTACAGCCCTCAACGTTTGGAAGATAAAATATTGCTGCTCCGCCATCTTACCAATCTGCATCAAAGGCACTACACCTCCCAAGCCATCTATGGCGGTGACTTCAATATGATAACTTCCCTCGAGGAAAAGAAGGGGGGCACCAGAACTCTCAGCAACGATGCCCTGGCCTTTAACTCCTTCATTCAAGAAGTCCACTTGGTAGATATCAAGCCTCGCAGTGGCTTATTCATCTGGACCAACAGAAGAGGAGGAGACAGGCTTGTAGCTTCCAGACTGGACCGCTTTCTAGTCTCTGAGAACTTTCTCCTAGAAGGGAACATCATTAGTTCAGATATCCTCCCCTCTGGGGGATTGGACCATTGGCCCATCTCTCTGCAAGCCTCGATTTCGGGCACCCCCAAGAACAGGCCTTTTCGCTTTGAGATGTTCTGGTTAAATCACAAGGACTTTCTCCGCAACATTAAAACTTGGTGGAAAGAACCCCTGCATATAGAGGGATCGAAAATGTTCATGTTACAAGCACGGCTCAAGTTCATTAAGGTGCAGTTAAAAACTTGGAACCGAGAGGTCTTTGGCAATATTTCTGCAGACAAACGCCAATTGGAGCAACAACTGGAGGAGATCCATAATAATTGGATTCAGGGCAGCATTTCACAGGAGTCGATCAACATGGAAAGGGAACTCATGAAGAAATGGAATGAACATTGTGAGCAGGAAGAAATTCTTTGGAAACAAAAATCGCACAATCAGTGGCTAAAGGAAGGCGAGAGGAACACCAAGTTCTTCCATAGGTCAGATATGGATTATCGATGCAATAACAGAATCACCAGAATTCAAGGAGAGCATGGAGTTGTTTTTAACTCGCACCAGGACATTGCCTATCAACTTCGGAATCATTTCCAATTAATTGCCACTGAACCAAACTTCGATCGACAGGAAGCCATTGCCAAAGTAATCTCCACCATACCCAACCTCATTACAGAAGAGAAAAACAAAGCCCTGGAACGATCTGTCTCCCTCCAGGAGGTGGAGGTAGCAGTCAAAGAAATGGCCAACGGGAAAGCTCCAGGGCCGGATGGCTTCACCGTGGATTTCTTTAAGGCCTGCTGGGACGTTGTGAAAGAAGACATATGGGAGGTGGTGGAAGACTCTCGAACCTCTTCATCCATTCTGAAGTCCCTGAACTCCACGTTCATTGCTCTAATCCCCAAGGAAGTGGATGCCTGCACTCCTTCCAAATTCAGGCCCATTGCGCTTTGCAATGTGGTGTACAAGATCATCTCGAAAGTTATGGCAAATCAATTGAAGCCTATTCTCTCTCAAATAATCTCCGAGGAACAATCAGGTTATGTGGAGGGGCGACAAATCATGGACAATATTCTGCTAGCTCATGAGATGATTCACACGCTGCAGACGCTCAAAAAAATTGGCATGTTAATTCAATTGGACCTCTCAAAGGCGTATGACAAAGTAAGTTGGGATTATCTGGAAGCTGTACTCAGAGCGTTTGGCTTTAGCACCAGATGGATCACTTGGATCCTAGCTCTGATTAAATCGCCCAGTCACTCGATTTTAGTCAATGGAGCCCCCTCTCAACCTTTTTACCCTTCAAGGGGCATTAGGCAGGGGGACCCTATTTCACCTTTCCTCTTTGTCATTCTTATGGAAGGCCTCAGCCGACTCATTAAGTCAGCCAAGGATAAAAATCTTATAAAAGGTCTGCAGCCGTTAAGCAATTTTCCGGCCACAACGCATCAACAGTTCGTGGATGACACTATGTTGCACGGTACCCCCACTGTTAAAGAAGCAAAAGGTTTTAAGCACCTTCTAAATCTGTTCAGTCAAGCCTCGGGTATGGATTTTAACTCTGAGAAATCCTCGGTTTTCTTTTTTAACACCCATCTAGTGGTTCAGAGGCACTTAACTGATATCCTTGGTTTCAAACGAAGCACTTTCCCATCCAAGTATCTGGGTATTCCCATCACGGACAAACCTTGGCAAAAATGTCACTAGGAGAGGCTCATCACCAGGCTAGCAGACAGGTGCAATCACTGGACCAATCGGGTCCTTAATCTGGCTGGTCGACTGGTCATGACCAAGGCAATCCTCCAAGCTATTCCTCAATACTTGCTTTCGATTCTCCCAGCTCCTCAGGGTGTCCTTCAGAAAATCAGAACCATCCAACGGAACTTTCTCTGGTCTGGCAACTCCAGGAAGTAGAAATGGGCGCTTGTAGCCTGGGATAAACTCTGCAAGCCCAAAATATTTGGAGGGATAGGGCTACAAGATCCAGGAACAACCAACAAGGCTTGTGGCGCCAAACTGTGGTGGAGATGGCTATCAGAGCTGCACACCCCGTGGGCACGACTCTGGAAAGCTAAATATGCAGCGCAATGGCAACAAGAGGAGCCGGTCAAAATAACCAACGTCCCTGCAGGCTCTCCTATATGGAACATGGCCCGAGCCAATCGGCATATTATTCAAGACCACTATTTCTGGGAGCTCAGAAATGGGCATAATGCTCTTTTCTGGGAGGATGCCTGGCAACAGCTCCCGAAAATTGAATCTCCTAATCTACAACCTCTGCAGCAATGGTTTCAGAACAATGATAAAATAAAAGTTCATCATTACTGGGCTGGCAGCATGGAGCAGCAGCAATGGAGAATTTGGAATCCAACTCCCCCCCCCCCATCTGATGAACTCTTGAAGAATCTTCTCAACAACCTCAACGCCATCCTCAGGCAGAGAACAATCAGAGAAATGCAAGGACCGAATATCCTTCGTTGGGGCAAGCTCATAGGAGGATCTTTCAACCTTAAAGAAGCACGTTACTATTTGGAAAATAGAGATGAAAGTGACAAGGTGGCCTGGCATGACAATGTTTGGGCAGGAAGTCTATGGCCCAAAATCAAAACGTTTTTATGGCTCGTTCAAAACAGGAAGGTCCTAACCTGGGAAAATCTTATAAAGAGAGGGTTCATAGGACCCTCTCGATGCCCCATGTGTGAGCAACAGGAGGAAACCATCAATCATATTTTCAATGATTTTGTCTGGACAAGCAATCTGTGGGACTGGCTTCAATGCATATTCCACCAGTCGGACAGACAGTGAAACTCCGTCCACGACACTATCACCAACTGGCGTTCAAACTATTCTAACAGCACCATGGTAAATACCCTATGGAGGAATAGTCCAGGATTCTTAATCTGGAATGTTTGGAAAGAAAGAAACAATCGCATTTTCCAAAAGCACAGTATTCGGCAAATCGATGAATTAAAAATCATCATAATGCAGGGGCTAACAGAAACAACTCGCACCTGGTGTAAAGAAGAGAAGGCTAAAACATTATCTCCCAATGACCGCAGAATTCTAGGTATCTTTGGGCTCGCAGACACGGCTGAATGCCTCCTGAAGGAAATTGCCCTCCGACCTGCTCCTCCTCCTGCAGTATGGCAATGTCCGCCCTTAGGATACTGTAAGTTTAATTTTGATGGCGCCTCGAGAGGAAACCCAGGCCCAGCTGGCGTAGGAGGTGTTCTACGAGATGATACAGGCGAAATTATACACATCCTAAGCAGGAATTTGGGAGAAACTACGAATAATGACGCCGAATTCACGGCCTTAGAACAAGGGTTGCGACTTTTAATACGACTTGGCAAAGGCCTGGCCATTGTGGAAGGTGGCTCCCAACTAGCCATAACCACACTCAAGAGAATCCAACATGGGACGAAGCCGAGTAAAGCAGTAAATCACTGGAGGCTAGCTACGGTCACAGAGATCATTGCACAGCACCTGGCCTCCCTCAGCGGAATCATAATTCAATCTGTGCGAAGGAAGGCCAACTCCCTCGCAGACCACCTCGCGAACTACGCTGTAGACAACCCGACGAACGCCTTGGACACGTGTTGGCAGGATCTTACGAATGAACAACTTCGGGATCAATGCTACACCATCTCAAGGCAAGATTTAAATGCCGGTACTTCTGTAGGACGGACGACAGATCATCCTTCATCAGCAGATCAGGAGTAACGGTTTGTTGATTGAGCACGTCAGGCGGTACAGGCCGGAACGGATGACGAGACACCCTTGGGTTCAGCAATCCTTAATGAGGAGGAACGACAACAAAGGAAAGAGCTTCATCAAGCGGATCAAGTGGAGATTGCCAGCATGCGAAGGGTCGGATCGTAGAACGGAAATCTCCAATCATCAACCCAGCTTTGGCAGAAGGACCAATTGGCAACATGCCCTGCATTATGGCTTTAAATGGCCACTCAGCAGCATTCATCTCCCTGATTTCCACCTCTTTATTTATACAATTGCTCGCCTCTTCACTCTCATTCCTCTCTTCGAAAGGTGGCCTCTTTGCTCTAAGTCAAAGTTAGGCTCCCGTTTTATGGGCAATATCTTTGTTCTCATAGACCCAGACTCCATGGCTAATCTTAATCTACGTAGCATTAAAGCCTCACAGGGCCTCAAAAGGGCCAAGGACAGCTATGAAGCCTCTGTTTCAAAACGAGGCAAGCAAACTATCGAGGTTTTGGAAGAGGAAGTGGAACTCGTGCGGGAAAAGACGGATGACAACACCATTAGTGAAGAAGTCGACTGGTTAGTCGATCCGGGAACTTCCTCCACGTGCCAAACACAGTTCCTGCAAACTCAGGTAGTGGCTTGGCAAATGAAAACAATGCTGGCGAAGGCGATAGCCATGCAGGGAGCCGCGGTAAAAGAAACATTTGCTGCCACTTCCATGGCATCAGCACGAAACACAGCCCGCCTTGACAAATTGGAAGTTGCTTTCAACTCTTTAACAGAGGAACTCCGCGAGCATGGCAAAGCCCTGGAGAATTTCATCCGACGATTCGAGATATACCTCCGCCATATCCTCCACATCTCCATCGAAATTCCTACTGACGACTCGCAGGGCACTGTTATCAGACGCTTCAAGCCCCGAGCTCCAGCGACAGGCGGTGAGGGCACGACTCCAAGCGAAGTGGGACACTCCGGAGCTTCTACTCCGACTCTCTAGTGGTCAAGCAGTTTCTATGGTGTAATTTTCAACTGGTTTACTTATTTCTTTCTACTTCTGTATTTATGTTGGTGCCAAGTAGTAATCGGTTTGTAAGAGGCCACTCTGGCTGTCAGCACAGTTTTGTTCTGGTTTTCATCTTCAAAGGCAACCCTGCGTGGTGGTCCTATCGTTTTGTCTAAGGGCTAATGCTGTTACTGAGTCTGGCTAGTTACAGCCCAGTCATTCTAAGTCCATTGTAAGCTCGAAACGAAGCAGGTCGGAGTTATGTCAAAGCCGTAGGCCTTCGAGCCTCTGTGCTGCCCTGTAATCTCTGTTTATATTATAATATACTGATCCTGACTTACAAAAAAAAAAAAAAAAATTGGTGAGCAAAGGTTTTAAAATAATTTAGGTTTCTAGTGTAGTTATTTAACATTTGTGCACCATCACTTTAGATCCATTTTAACTACTAAACTACAAAGGGCAAAGAGGGATCAAATAGATTTTCTCTTTAAAATAGGTTTGCATATCAAGAGATTTGATCCTGTAGATCCGTAGTTAAGATAGATTTAGGATGGTTTAATTTCCCTTTTAAATAGGCTATACTCCACATGAATACCATGGGTTATTTTTATTTTTATTATTTTATTTTTTTATAGATTTTTTTTTTACATAGTTAAAATGTTTACATTACATTACATTAATCTTCTTCTTCTTCTTCTTCTTCTTCTTTTTTTCTTTTCTTTTTTTTTTTTTTTTTTTTTTTTTTTTTTTTTTTTTTTAAATTTAATTTATTTTTTATTTGTATCTAATTTGGCATAGTCAAAATGTTAAACATTACATTATAACATCTCTACCATATTGCGCTCAAGAGCGCCTCTCGGCGCAACTACTCTGAATATAATGACATGTTGATGCTTCATGATTGATGTGCATTGAATGTGCCACAATAGAAAAAACACATTGTAGGCAACAATACACTTAATGACTTACAAAGAATTATCAAAAGTTGTGTTTTCAAAACACAAAAAATTGGCATGTGAAGGTTTACATGACACACAATATGCAATGTTCCACGTCTCCTAAAGTGCATGGGTTCGAGCATCCACAATTTGTGTTTAATATCGTAAGGTGCACATATTATTTTATGAAGCACTCTATAATTTTTTCTTTGAAGGTTTTACCCTCTCTAGTGCACCTATGGATCATAAGTCAAATGAAGTATCTAAGAAGATGGTGCACAATGCATGTGCTACTTTTAGAGATAAATTGTGTGCAAGAGCATGAAACATTTCAAGTGGACACTCCACCCATCCATCTTACTCCCCCTTAACATGTACTTGTAAACTCTATAACTTCAACTTTCCTTTGAACTGGTCGTGTCTTCATCTTCAATCTTTTGCACATAATACCTGCAAAAACATTCACATTATACATGTGAAAACATAAATAATGTATTTTTTGGAGTTCATATAAAAAAGTAACCATCTATCAGCATAGATGGGTCGCAAGTTATTGTATCTATCAATTCTATAGGAAACCTTTTCTCGTACATGGTTTAACAACATATCTTTATATTTGTATATTCAACTCCACCTACATCATCAACTTGCATTTTTTTGGCTTACCCATAACCATAACCGAGGTTTTATTGGATTACCTTTAACCGTACAAACCTTAGGTGGTTTTAGCTTGCGACAAACATCTATTACATCAAGTTGTTTCAGATGACCACAAAACTTCCTCTCTCATGACAATCAAAACACATGATTATTAAGCGCCACTTCTTCCTTCATCACAAGTGGTTATTCAACACCACTACCTCTTCAATGGGGGTAAACTCACCTCATCAAGCATTACATTGACTCAAGTATATTCAAATTCCAATAAGAGCTTTCTGGCCCTTTCCTCTCCATATCAATACAAGCGTTTCCTTTCCATACATTGAATACATTAGGGGCCAATACACTCTTTAGAGATGTTGTTTTCATGGATTCACTCCATCTACATGTCAATTTTGAACACACGGTACTATTATTTACCTTGCTTCATGACCTCCTACCTATATCTTCGTCTCCCTCTTCCTTCTTCTCTCGCTTCTCTCGCCTTCTTTTCTAGTTTCTTATCTTGTGCTTCTTCATTTGTTTTATTCTTTTTTCCTTCTCAATTCCAACGGTCCATTTTCTCTTTCTTCATCTTCATTCATCTTGCATCATCTTCGTTCTAAATCTTGCTTTCACTCTTCTCTCTCATCTTATTCTCTCGTGAAGTCTACTTCATCGTCTCTTCGTTTGTCTACTTCATTCATGGACTCGTCTTATTCTTCTTGCATATTTTATGCCTGCGCTTGCTTTCTCACTTTTTTTATGGTGTTAGGGTCTTCATCATTCTTCACTACCCTTATTTTTGTTGCCATCTTTCTTCATCTAAATCTTCCATTATACATGCATAAATTGTTTTTGGTAGGAGGGGTGGCACCATCCAACAAGACACTAGGAATCTTCTTCATGCTTTTGCATGCTTATAGAAGATGTTTGTTGTTGGAACCCAACAAGACATCTATGACCTTACCTTGAAAACTTAATTGATGCACCAATGACATGACTTAAACTTCACTTTACTTGGCTCTAGATTCTTTAGTTTATTTCACTTATGTAATGACTTGACATAATTTTACTCAACAATGTCAGATACCACCAAACATGCACCCTTATATTATATAACAACAACAACTTCTTGTCTACGAAATTTTACTTAACTTTAGTTTCCTTCAACCACTAGTTTAACATTTTATCCCCATACAAATTTTTAAAATGCTCTATGGCTTTCATGCACTTGATATCATCTCAATATTTGACTCATATATTTTGACTCCTTAGCATCAATTGATTTTGACTCACTATACCGACTTACAGAGAACCCCATTACATTCTCTACTTAACATTGACCTCTTGTTGATCTTTTTTCTTGTGAAGAAAGAAGTCAAACTCATAGTGCCAAGTTATAGGTCCCTCTTCATTTTTAGAGAGGTGGTTCTCCTCTTTCCCCACACATTGCACACACACACACACAATATATATATATATATATATATATATATGTATGTATATATATATATATATAGAGAGAGAGAGAGAGAGAGAGAGAATATGCATGTTAGTGGACTAGACATAGTAACCAAAACAAGTAGAAAATAAAAATATTTAAAGATATTTATTCAATCATGTCCATTCCATTCATCATTTGTGAGTTAAGCATCATTGAAGCGATACAATAGATAGCGACAAAAGAATAATGATCTAGATACTCATAGAGGTATAAAATAATTTCAATCACGGAGATCATAGAGAGCATAGGAAAATATTCACGAGATTCATATTGCTTTAAATAAGCATTAGAATCACAAATGCATAATTTCCTGAAATGGAGCTCTCTAAGAGATTCAAAATATATTTTTACAATTTTAAAGTCCTGGAAATGTGAGGCACCTAGACTACACTTCAAAATATTGATATTTAGAGTTGTAAAAGTAAATGCATTTGTCCTATAAAGGGACTAGGATTAGGCTCATGTGGATCAATAAATATGTAAGATACCTAAAACAAAGAAAGAGCTACATTCAAGGATCAACGTAAATGATCTAAAGAAATGATCAAGAAAGTTGATGACCAAAGACTGGGACGAAAGAAAGGAAATGCTTCAAAGACTATTGCTACTCACAAAAATGATGTGGAATGACCTCCTCTCTATGGTGTTGAAGAAGATGCTCCATAGTATAGGTTGAAGGATGTCATTAATTTAATTGCTTGAAAATTATTACACATTAACATCTTGTAGTGGTTTCTTTAGCCATTTTTCAATATACCCTTTCATTGGAAGGACCTTTAATGTCTTGCTTGACACGTAAGTCGAAGATCTCCTCCTCAACATTTCACATCTTCTTGCAAATATGTAGTTGTAGTTGATAAATATTCATTATTGTTTACAAAACTAACTAACCACTTTTTATCTCTTCTTCCGAGAAATCAGTTAGGTTATTGAACTCAATGCCCATTACAACCTTAACGAAATATAGCTCTTCATGTAGAATATCTTTAGAGACAATCTGATCTGGATTTATGCAGGAACACAATAATATACAGAAATAAACATAAACATAGAGATGCAGCAGAAATAAAACTTCATTTCATTAATAACAATTGACTGAAATATGCTTACAGACATAATGGAAATAAACTAGCTAGGGTGTTGGTAGCTTATCTCTAAGAAGAGATGTGGCGGCTACAAGCCTCTAAACTATGTTACAATGAGGCTTGAGGGCCTATTTATTATTGAGAAACAATGGAAAACCCTAAACATCCAAAAACCTAACCCTAGGAGATGAAGCGCCAAAACTATGGGCCCCGTTTGTGTAAATTGGTATATCAACTTCCCAGGGACGTAACTTTGGCATATCATCTTCGTTTGACACGCTCAATACCTCGTTAGAAATATCTATCTAAGGACTACAAATTTTGAGTGAGAAACATCATTCTATTGTTAGTGTTGCTCTCAGTTTTCCCAAAAACATCGTTTAGGGCCTCAAAACGACTCCGGAAGTTCAGGACCCGAAAAACTGCTAAAAATAGTAAACTATGTTGAAACTGAAAACTGAAAGAATCGATGGTAGGGGTCCAAATGGAATAGGTGGGTGGCCACCAATCTCCACCTGGATCATTCCTCCCCCTTAGGAAGCAATGGTCTCCTTTGCGTTGATTTCCTACATGAGATGAGGCAAATTCTGTTGAACTTGGTATTGGATTTGTCAAAGATATCATGGACCTACTGGCGGACGTGTTGCATGCCCTCAATAAATGTGGTTGCTTTATCAGCCTCAGATAGTATATGTGTGGATTCTACTATGTGGCTAAATGAGGTATGGAAACATCCGGCGGCGGCGCGCCTGGTATCAAATCAATGGAGTGCTTGACCTGACAGTGTAGATGATATGGAATTATGTAGGAACACAACATAATACACATATAACCATAGATACAGAGATGCAACAGAAATAATGCTTCATTTTATTAATAAAACAAATGACTGAAATATGCTTACAGACAGGGCACTGGTAGCGTATCCCTAAGAAGAGATGTGGCGACTACAGGCCTTTGAACTGTGTTACAATGAGAAATAATGGAAATGAGTGAGCGAGGGCACTAGTATCATATCTCTAAGAAGAGATGTGACGGCTACAAGCCTCCCCACTGTGTTATAGAACTGAAACGATGGGAACAAGCGAGCTAGGGCACTGGTAGCACTTATCTTAGATAAGAGATGTGTCGGCTACCAGCCCCTGAACTATGTTACAATGAGGCTCAAAGGCCTATTTATTGTTGAGAAACAATGTAAAACCTGAAACGTCCAAAAACCTAACCCTAGGAGATGAAGCGTCAAAACTGTGGGCCCCGTTTGTGTAAGTTGGTGTTTTAACTTCCTAGGGACGTAACTTTGGCATCCAATCTCCGTTTGACGCGCTCAATAGCTCGTTAGAAATATTTGTTCGAGTACTACAAATTTTGAGTGAGCAACATCTATATATGACCCATGTTGCTCCCGGTTTCCCAAAAAAATGTCGTTTAGGGCCTCAAAACGGCTCCAAAAGTTCAAGACCCAAAAACTGCTAAAAATAGTAAGTTGTGTTGAAACTTACAAACTGAAAGAACTGATGGTGGGGGTTAAAATGGAATCGGTGGGTGGCCACCAATATCCACCTGGATCATTAAGTCCCCAAAATGGCTCCGGGAGTGCAGGACCCGAAAACCTACTAAAAATAGTAAGTTATGATGATAGTAAAGACTGAAAGAATTGATGTTGCGAGTCCAAATGGAATAGGTGGGTGGCCACCGATATCCACCTGGATCATTCCTCCCTCCTTAGGAAGCAATGGTCTCCATTGTGTTAAGTTCCTCCCTGGGGAGAAATTTTGCTGAACTTGGTATTGGATTTTTCCAGGATGTTGCGGACCTATTGGCAAACGTGTTGGATGTAGATGTGCCGTCGGTGGGAAAAGTTATCCATAATCACGTTTCTTTGTTTCTCGAGGGTCTCCTCGAGCAAGATTTTGATAGGATCTCCTGCTCCCTCGTCTTTCTTTCCTTCCGCCATGGGGGGTCGTCGGGGTTCGCGAGGTTGAACTCCTTATACCCTGGCCGCGTTGGGGACATGAAAAGAAAAACAGAGAAAGATCAGACCGCTCTGATACCACTAATCCAGAATTATGCAAGAACACAACATAATACACATATAACCATAGATACAGAGATGCAGCAGAAATAATGCTTCATTTTATTAATAAAACAAATGACTGAAATATGCTTACAGACAGGGCGTTGGTAGCGTATCCCTGAGAAGAGATATGGTGGCTACAGGCCTCTGAAATGTGTTACAATGAGAAATAATGGAAATGAGGGAGTGAGGGCACTAGTATCATATCTTTGAGAAGAGATTTGATGGCTACAGGCCTCCCCACTCTGTTACAGAACTGAAATGATGGGAATAAGAGAGTTAGGGCACTGGTAGCACTTATCTCTGAGAAGATATGTGTCAGCTACCAGCCCCTGAACTGTGTTACAATGAGGCTCGAAGGCCTATTTATTGTTGAGAAACAATGTAAAACCTGAAACGTCTAAAAACCTAACCCTGGGAGATGAAGCGCCAAAACTATGAGCGTCGTTTGGGTAAGTTGGTGTTTCAACTTCCCGGGGACGTAACTCTGGCATCTTATATCCGTTTGACGTGCTCAATAGCTCGTTAGAAGTATCTATTCAAGGACTAAAAGTTTTGTGTTCCCCAAAAAACATCGTTTAGGGCCTCAAATCGGCTCCGGAAGTTCAGGACCCGAAAAATAGCTAAAAATAGTAAGTTGTGTTGAAACTTACAAACTGATGGTGGGGGTTCAAATGGAATCGGTGGGTGTCCACCAATATCCACCTGGATCATTAAGTCCCCAAAATAGCTCCGGGAGTGCAAGACCCGAAAACATGCTAAAAATAGTAAGTTGTGCTGACAGTGAAGACTGAAAAAATTGATGCTGCGGGTCCAAATGGAATAGGTGGGTGGCCACCGATATCCACCTAGATCAGTAGAGTAACCTCTGTGGGTGAGGAGAAAATTTCCTCGTATTCCTCCACGACTTTTTCCATTTGCTGCTATCATGCAAAGGAGCCTTGTTTCGAGGCTGTGGCCACAATCTTCTTCTTGCCTTGTGGGCGAATTGTAATGAAAATAAATTTCTTGCTTTGGGAAACAATCTTACTGCGTTTTTTTTTCATTAGTCAAAGAGATGGCAGGAGGCGGTACTACCTCTGGTATCCAATACAATTTATTTCCCAAAGTAATAACAATAGAATGAGGCCTAGACTCATATGCAACATGTTGCTTCAACAATTATCGTTGGCCAAATAATACATCAAACGCATCAAGAGGAGCAACATCACACAATACCTCATCCGTGAATGGCTTGATGTTGTGCGGAAGGCGACACTAATGGAGGACGCAGAGATCCCTTTCTTCGTGAAGCCACCCAATGGTATACGACGACGGGTGTGCTATGGTCGGTAGGCCAAGCTGCTTTACGACCTCTGCTGAAATGAGGTTCTTTTGGCTTCCGCTACCGACAAGGAATTTCAGTGGAGAATTCTTCACCCACATTTGTGAAAGGAAGAGGTGCTCCCCCTCCTCTGGATCCTCGGGATCCTCCCCCTAGAGCTTAGTGGTGGCAACAATGGCACTGGGATCTGCATCAATGATCTGCTTCCCTTTGTTATTTCCCTTGTCTGGTTCTGATTCGAGGTCAGAACATGCATCTGATTTGGGTGCCTTTAGTTCGAGCACCAACGACTATTCGGCATGACACTCGTTAATTTTTTTAGTGGGGTTGTTATGAAATTCACACCACTTCCTCGTGTCCTTCTTTGGATTTTTGGTGTTGTTATGAGTCGCCCTGCTTTGGCATTGCCCCTTGTTCTGCGGTTCAGGGGCGCCTTTCCCTGGCTTTGGATTCGCGGATCCAAAGTCTCGCTCCTTCTACTTAAGTTTTTGCTCGATCTTGGTGGCATAGCGATATGCCATGCCAAGAGAGGTAATGTCAAGGAACTCCATTTCCTCTTGAATGTGTCTTTGCAAACAACTACGGCACTTGAGCACCAAATTTCTCTCTGAATATTTAAACCCAACTTTGTGCGCAGGGTATGGAACATATTCATTAGTTCGTGCACATCTTGATCCCTTTGTTGCCGCAGTGTGGTCCAGTGAATGTACTTGTCCTCATAGCTCCCCACAGGGTAATATTGTTCCTTAATGCCATCTCAGAATGAATTCCAATTAGGTGCGACCAAGAACAGAGAGGGTTCCCTCCCGTCCTTTTTCTCGCAGTAGGTTTCCCACCAGTCTTTGACATGGGGTGCGACTTTGAGGAGTGAAAAAATAATCTTTTCTCGATCAGAGAAATCATGGACCAAGAAGTACCCTTCCAACAAATTCAACCATCTATCTACAATGTCTGCATCTATCTGGCCTTCAAATACATTAATGTCAAAGTTGACTTGTACCTTGAAAGGAGAGGCGCCTCCAGAGTGGTTGTTGGATGTAGATGCGTAGCTGGTGGGCAGTCGTTGAATGATCTGGGAAAAGTTATCCATCATCGCGTTCCTCTCTGTTTCTTGGGGGCCTCCTCGAGCAATATTTTGATAGGATCTCGTGCTCCCTCATCTCTCTTTTCTTCCGCCATGATAGGTCTTCTGGGTTTGCAAGGTTGATATTGCAAGGGTTCAACCAGATCGAGCCCTAACTCCTTATACCCTGACCTCCTTGGGGACATGAAAACAAAAATAGAGAAAGAGCAGACCGCTCTCATACCACTGATCCTGATTTATGCAGGAACGAAATAATATACAAAAATAAACATAAACACGAAGATGCAGTGGAAATAAAACTTCATTTCATTAATAACAACTGACTGAAATATGCTTACAGACATAATGGATATAAACTAGCTAGGGCACTGGTAGCTCATCTCTTAGAAGAGATGTGGTGGCTACAGGCCTCTAAATTGTGTTACAATGAGGCTCGAGGGCCTATTTATTATTAAGAAATAATGTAAAACCCCAAACTTCCAAAAACCTAACCCTAGAAGATGAAGCACCAAAACTATGGGCCCCGTTTGGGTAAATTGGTGTATCAACTTCTCGGGGACATAACTTTGACATACGATCTTTGTTTGACGCGCTCAATACCTCGTTAGAAAGATCTATCCGAGGAATACAACTTTTGAGTGAGAAACATCAATATATGACCCATGTTTCTCCCGGTTTTACCAAAAACATCGTTTAGGGCCTCAAAACGGCTCTAGAAGTTCATGACCCGAAAAAAACTGCTAAAAATAGTAAATTGTGTTGAAACTGAAAACTGAAAGAACCGATGGTGGAGGTCCAAATGGAATAGGTGGGTGGCCACCAATATCCACCTAGATCATTTGTCCCCCATTAGGAAGCAATGGTCCCCATTGCGTTGAGTTCCTCCATGAGATGAGGCAAATTTTGTTGAACTTGGTATTGGATTTGTCTAAGATGTCATGGACCTGCTGGCGAACATGCCAGATGCACTCAATAAATTTGGTTTCTTTTTCAGCCTTATATAGCATATGTGTGGATTATGTCTGTGTGGGCGAATAAGGTATGGAAACATCAGGCAGCGGTGCACTCGGGGTCATATCAATGGAGTGCTTGACCTGAAAATGTAGGGGAACCTTTGTGGGTGAGGAGAAAATGTCCTCGTATTCCTCTATGACTTTGTCCAACTGTTGCTACTATGCAGGGGAGGCCTATTTCGAGGTTGTGCCCACAATATTATTCTTGTCTTGTGGGCGAATTGTAATGAAAATAAATTTCTTGGTTTGGGAAACAATCTTACTGCATTGTTTTGCAATAGTCAAAGAGATGGCAGGAGGCAGTACTACCTCCGGTATTCGGTACAATTTATTTCCCAATGTAATAAAAACAACACGAGGCCTAGACTCATACACAACATGTTGCTTCCACAAGTATGGTTCGCCCAATAATACATCAAGAGGAGAAAGATCACACAGTACCTCATTCGTGAATGGCTTGATGATGTATAGAAGGCAACACTGTTGGCCGACGTAGAGATCTCTTCCTTCCTGAAGCGACCCAATGGTATACGTTTGCGGGTGTGCTATGGTTGGTAGGCCAAGCTGCTTCATGACCTCTACTGAAATGAGGTTCTTTTGGCTTCTGTTGTCGACAAGGAATTATAGTGGAGAACCCTTCACCCACATCTACGAATGGAAGAGGTGCTCCTCCTCCTCCTCTGGATCCTTGGGATCCTCCCCCTGAAGCTTGGTGTTGGAAACAATGGCACTGGGATCCACATCAATGATATGATTCCATTTTTCATTTCCCTTGTCTGGTTTTGACTCGGTTGTTTTGAGTCGCCTCGCTTTGGCTTTGCCCCTTGTTCTATAGTTTGGGGGCGCCTTTCCCCGTCTTCAAATTCACAAATCCAAAGTCTCGCTTCTTTTGATTAAATTTATGTTTGATCTTGGCGGCATAACGATATGTTGTGCCAAGCGAGGTAATGTCGAGGAACTTCATTTCCTCCTGAATTTATATATGCAAACAACTGTGGTACTTTAGCACAAAATTTCCCTCTGAATATTTAATACCCAACTTTGTGCGCAGGGTATGGAACATATTCATTAGTTCGTGCACATTTTGATCCCTTTGTTGCCACAGTGTGGTACATTGGATGTACTTGTCCTCATAGCTCCCCATAGGGTGATATTGTTCCTTGATGTCATCTCGTAACGAATTCCATGTGTGTATGACTGAGAATAGAGAGGGTTCCCTCCCGACCTTTTTCTCACAATAGGTTTCCCACTAGTCTTTGACATGGGGGGGGAGCTTTGAGGAGTGCAAAAATAATATTTTCTCAGTCGAAGAAATCATGGGCCGAGAAGTACCCTTCCAACAAATTCAACCATCTACCTATAGCGTCTGCATCTATCTGGATTTCAAATACAATAATTCCAAAGTTGACTTCTACCTTGGAAGGATAAGCGCCTCTAGAGTGGTTGCTAGATGTAGATGCATCGTCGGTGGGCAGCCGTTGAAGGATCTAGGCAAAGTTATCCATCATCATGTTCCTTTGTTACTCGAGGGCCTCCTCAAGCAATATTTTGATAGAATCTCCTACTCCCTCATCTCTCTTTCCTTCTGCCGTGGGAGGTAATCAGGGTTTGCGAGGTTGATCTTGCAAGGGTTCAACCAAATCGAGCCCTAACTCCTTATACCCTGACCTCCTTAGGGTAAAGCAAAGAAAAATAGAGAAAGAGCAGACCGCTCTGATACCACTGATCCAGATTTATGCAGGAATGCAATAATATACAGAAATAAACATAAAAACATAGATGCAGTGGAAATAAAACTTCATTTCATTAATAGCAGCTGACTGAAATATGCTTACAGAAATAATGGAAATAAACTAGCTAAGGAGCTGGTAGCTTATCTCTGAGAAGATATGTGGCAACTACAAGCCTCTTAATTGTGTTACAATGAGGCTCGAGGGCCTATTTATTATTTAGAAAAATGGAAAACCATTAAAATCCCAAAACCTAACCCTAGGAGATGAATCGCCAAAACTATGGGCCTCGTTTGGGTAAATTGGTATATCAACTTCCCGGGGACATAACTTTGGCATATGATCTCTGTTTGACACGCTCAATACCTCGTTAGAAATATATATCCGAGGAATGCAACTTTTGAGTGAGAAACATTGGTCAAATACCCATGCTGCTCCTAATTTACCCAAAAACATTGTTTAGGGCCTCAAAACGGCTCCGGAAGTTCAAGACCTGAAAAAAATGCTAAAAACAGTAAACTTTGTTGAAACTGAAAAATGAAATAACTGATGGTGTGGGTCCAAACTGAATAGGTGGGTGGCCACCAATATCCACCTGGGTCACAGTCATAGAGTCTCTAATCATGTGGGGGAAAGTTGTAACCACCTCACCCCATATTTACCCACGTTAACGTGCTCACTAAGGTAAACATGAAGATGAGAGTTTTTATGTGTGAACCGATTTCCATGATGCACTTACCGAAAATTGGGTACATATTTCTAGAACTGGCCGCAACTACTTAGTGACTCATGATCACATTGTGATATGCTCAACTGGACCAAATACTTTCTTTTCAGTTTCATCTCCTTAAATTTAACGAAAAATATCTATTTTTGGCAATTTTTTGAGTTCTAAACTTCCTAGGCTATTTTGAGGGCCTAATTTTTTTTAGGGAAAACAGAGAGGCCGGAAAGGTGCTAGTGAATTTCCCAAATTGTTTTTAGCCTCCTCTTGGAGATCTTCGAAATGAGGTATTATGATAGTCAAATGGAGATCATATTCCAAAGTATGACCCCAAGAAGTTGGAGGTCCAAATTACTCATTTATAGAAACACTTGTGTACGTAGTACTTGTAGGTTATAAATACATATATGTTCATCAGTTCAATAAGCTCACCTGAGAATCACCAAGAAGGCCCTATGTCCTCCCCACATATCTGCAACACCACTTATTAGTCCATACATTCATTAACAGATCAATAGACAAATAATTCATGACAAGATCCATAGAAGATACACATCATATGAACAACATATAACTAGAAAATAACCAGCATATAAACCATGGCAACCCAACCATAATATCACCAACATAATGCCAACAATTATACATGAATTATCATAAAAGAATAGGTCTTATTAACATATGAGAATGACAACCAAGTCAGGGACTTCCACGTACCACCCAACCATAGATTGGGCTGAACCAAATCTCTCTTTCAGCTAATCACCCCCGCGCCATATTCCAAACATAATGCCAACAATTATACATGAACTATCATAAAAGAATGGGTATTATTAACATATGAGAATGACAACCAAGTCAAGGACTTCCACGTACCACCCAACCATAGATTGGGCTGAACCAAATCTCTCTTTCAGCTAATCACCCCCGCGCCATATTCCAAACTTATATATATATATAGAGAAAGAGCAGACCACTCTGATACCACTTATCCAGATTTATGCAGGAATGCAATAATATACAGAAATAAACATAAACACATAGATGCAGTGGAAATAAAACTTCATTTCATTAATAGCAGCTGACTGAAATATGCTTACAGAAATAATGGAAATAAACTAGCTAAGGAGCTGGTAGCTTATCTCTAAGAAGAGATGTGGCAACTACAAGCCTCTTAATTGTGTTACAATGAGGCTCGAGGGCCTATTTATTATTTAGAAAAATGGAAAACCATTAAAATCCCAAAACCTAACCCTAGGAGATGAATCGCCAAAACTATGGGCCTCGTTTGGGTAAACTGGTATATCAACTTCCCGGGGACATAACTTTGGCATACAATCTCTGTTTGACGCGCTTAATACCTCGTTAGAAATATATATCCGAGGAATACAAATTTTGAGTGAGAAACATTGGTCAACTACCCATGCTGCTCCTAATTTACCCAAAAACATTGTTTAGGGCCTCAAAACGGCTCCGGAAGTTCAAGACCTGAAAAAACTGCTAAAAATAGTAAACTTTGTTGAAACTGAAAAATGAAAGAACTGATGGTGTGGGTCCAAACTGAATAGGTGGGTGGCCACCAATATCCACCTGGGTCACAATCATAGAGTCTCTAATCATGTGGGGGAAAGTTGTAACCACCTCACCCCATATTTACCCACGTTAACGTGCTCACTAAGGTAAACATGAAGATGAGAGTTTTTATGTGTGAACCGATTTCCATGATGCACTTACCGAAAATTGGGTACATATTTCTAGAACTGGCCACAACTACTTAGTGACTCATGATCACACTGTGATATGCTCAACTGGACCAAATACTTTCTTTTCAGTTTCATCTCCTTAAATTTAACGAAAAATATCTATTTTTGGCAATTCTTTGAGTTCTAAACTTCTTAGGCTATTTTGAGGGCCTAATTTTTTTTAGGGAAAACAGAGAGGCCGGAAAGGTGCCAGTGAATTTCCCAAATTGTTTTTAGCCTCCTCTTGGAGATCTTCGAAATGAGGTATTATGATAGTCAAATGGAGATCGAAGTTGGAGGTCCAAATTACTCATTTATAGAAACACTTGTGTACGTAGTACTTGTAGGTTATAAATACATATATGTTCATCAATTCAATAAGCTCACCTGAGAATCACCAAGAAAGCCCTATGTCCTCCCCACATATCTGCAACACCACTTATTAGTCCATACATTCATTAGCAGATCAATAGACAAATAATTCATGACAAGATCCATAGAAGATACACATCATATGAACAACATATAACTAGAAAATAACCAGCATATAAACCATGGCAACCCAACCATATTATCACCAACACAATGCCAACAATTATACATGAATTATCATAAAATAATAGGTCTTATTAACATATGAGAATGACAACCAAGTCAGGGACTTCCACGTACCACCCAACCATAGATTGGGCTGAACCAAATCTCTCTTTCAGCTAATCACCCCCGTGCCATATTCCAAACATAATGCCAACAATTATACATGAACTATCATAAAAGAATGGGTATTATTAACATATGAGAATGACAACCAAGTCAGGGACTTCCACGTACCACCCAACCATAGATTGGGCTGAACCAAATCTCTCTTTCAGCTAATCACCCCCGCGCCATATTCCAAACTTATATATATATGAGTGGACTAGACATGGTAACAAGAACAAATAGAAAATAAAAATAGATAAATATATTTATTCCATCATGTCCATTCCACTCATCATTTGTGAGATAAGCATCATTGAATCAATACAATAGTTAGAGACAAAAGAATAGCAGTCTAGATACTCAGAGAGGTATAGAATAATTTCAATCATGGAAATCATAGAGAGCATAGGAAAACATTCACGAGATTTATATTTCTTTAAATAAGTATTAGAATCACAAATGAACAATACCAGCTTATAGAGAACCCCATTACATTCTCTACTTAACATTGACCTCTTGTTGATCTTGTTCCTTGTGAAGAAAGAAGTCAAACTCGTAGCGCCTAGTTATAGGTCCCTCTTCATTTTTAGAGAGGTGGTTCTCCTCTTTCCACACACACGCGCGCGCACATACACACACATGATATATATATATATATATATATATATATATATATATATATATATATATATATATATATATATATATATATATATATATATATTGAAGGTAACTAGAACAAATATCAAATAAAAATATATAAAGATATTTATTCAATCATGTCCATTCCATTCATCATTTGTGAGTTAAGCATCATTGAAGCAACACAATAGATAGAGACAAAAGAATAACGATCTAGATACTCAGAGAGGTATAAAATAATTTCAATCATGGAAATCATAGAGAGCATAGGAAAACATTCACGAGATTCATACTCCTTTAAATAAGTATTAGAATCACAAATGAATAATTTTCCCGAAAGGGAGCTCTGTAGGAGAGTCAAAAAGAATTTTACAATTTTAAAGTCTTGGAAATGTCAGGTGCCTAGATTACTCTTCAAAATATTGATATTTAGAGTTGTAAAAGTAAATGCATTTTTCCTATAAAGGGACTAGGATTGGGCTCCTGTGGATCAATAAATATGTAAGATACCTGAAAGAAATAAAGAGCTATAGTCAAGGAGCAACGTAAATGATCTAAAGAAATAATCAAGAAAGTTGGATGACCAAAGACTCGGACGAAAGAATGAAAGTGAGCTTCAAAACTATTTATACTCACAAAAATGATGTGGAAGGACCTCCTCTCTGTGGTGTTGAAGAAGATGCTCCATTATATAGGTTGAAGGATGTCATTAATTTAATTGCTTGACAATTATTACATATTAACAACGTCTTGTAGTGATTTCGTTAGCCATTTTTCAATATACTCTTTCATTGGTGCGACCTTTTATGTCTTGCTTGACATGTAAGTCAAAGATCTCCTCCTCAACATTTCACATCTTCTTGCAAATATGAAATTGCAGTAAATAAATCTTCATTATTGTTTACAAATGTAACTAACCACTTTTTATCTCTTCTTCTGAGAAATCAGTTAGGTTGTTCAACTCAGTGCCCATTACAACCTTAATGAACTATAGATCTTCATGTAGAATATCTTTAAAGACAATCATAGAGTCTCTAATCATGTGGGGGAAATTTGTAACCACCTCACCCCATATTTACCCACTTTAACCTGCGCACTACGGTAAACATGAAGATGAGAGTTACTATGTGAGAACCGATTTCGAAGATGCACTTACGGAAAATTGGGTACATATGTCTAGAACTGGTTGCAACCACTTAGTGACACATGATCACATAGTGATATGCTCAACTTGACCCAAGACTACTTCTTTTTAGTTTCATCTCCTCAAATTTAACGAAAAATCTCTATTTTTGGCAGTTTTTCGTGTTCTAAACTTTTGAGGCTATTTTGAGGGCCTAAACAAAATTTTCAGGGATAACAGAGATATTGAAAAAGTATGAGACATATTTTGAAATTTATTTTTAGCCCCCTCTTGGAGATCTTCGAAATGAGGTATTACGGTAGTCTAATGGAGATCATATGCCAAAGTTATGACCCCAAGAAATTGGAGGTCCAAATTACTCATTTATACAAACATGTTGTGTACTTAGTACTTGTAGGTAATAAATACATATATGTTCATTAGTTCAATAAGCTCACCCGATAATCACCAAGAAAGCACTATGTCCTCCCCACATAGTTTCAACACCACTTATTAGTCCATACATTCATTAACGGATCAATATATAAACAATTCATGACAAGATCCATAGAAGGTACACATCATAAGAACAACATATAACCGAAAAATAACAAGCATATAAACCATGGAAACCCAACCATAATATCACCAACATAATGCCAACAATTATACATGAATCATCATTAAAGAATAGGTCTTATCAACATATGAGAATGGAAAACAAGTCTAGGACTTCCACGTGCCACCCAACCATATATTAGGCTGAACCAAATCTCTCTTTTAGGCAATCACCCCTGCGCCATATTCCAAACACAAACACACACACACAGATATATATATATATATATATATATAGCGAGAGAGAGAGAGAGAGAGAGAGAGAGAGTATGCATGTGAGTGGACTAGACATGGTAACCAAAACAAATAACAAATAAAAATAAATAAAGATATTTATTCAATCATGTCCATTCCATTCATCAGTTGTGAGCTAAGCATCATTCAAGCAATGCAATAGATAGAGACAAAAGAATAACAATCTGGATACTTAGAGAGGTATAGAATAATTTCAATCATGGAAATATTAGAAAGCATAGGAAAACACTCACGAGATTTATATTGCTTTAAATAAGCATTAGAATCACAAATGAATAATTTTCCCAAAAGTGAGCTCCTTCTCTCTCGAAAAAAAAAACAAAAATTTTAAAGTCTTGGAAATATCAGGCGCCTAGATTACTCTTCAAAACCCTGATATTTAGAGTTGTAAAAGTAAATGCATTTGTCCTATAAAGGGACTAGGATTGGCTCTCGTGGATCAATAAAAATGTAAGATACCTGAAAGAAAGAAAGAAAGAGCTACAGTCAAGGATCAACTTAAATGATCTAAAGAAATAATCAAGAAAGTTCGATGATCAAAGACTAGGAAGAAAGAAGGGAAATGCTTCAAAGACTATTGCTACTCACAAAAATGATATGGAAGGGCCTCCTCTGATCAGGTGCTTATTGTTAAGCTCAAAAATGGAAGTACTCAGAATCGATTGGAAACTGAACGATAACTAAGAGCTCGTTGCCAGGTATCCGACGCAATTTGTTCCATCGAAAACCGACTCCGGATGAGGAAGATAGAGCATGTTGTTCATTTTCCTAAACAACTAAAAAATTTGCAGAAAGGAAAAAATGGTGACATGGCAGCCTAGTCATAAAAAAAGGGATATTCTGGGAATATTTTGTCATTTTTTCCCAATGACACTGTGACAAGTGTCACTATAGGACTCGTTGGAAAGTTTCAAAGGTGATTTTTTTTTACCACCAAGGTCGAATTTCAAATTTCAGATACATTATATGGTGGGAAATAACCCAACCAAAGGCAGACGCATGGTGCAGCCAAGGGCCACCACGTGCCCCCTCTGGTGGACCAAGGTATGGTTGAATTTTTATATAGTCAAAGGTCAACTTTTTATTATCAATGGTCGAAATATTATATGGCCAAAATTTGTATTATAACAAAGGTCGAGTTATGCATACAAATATATGGAGAAAAAATATTGTATAGGCAGAAGGGTGGAGGCCAGGGCTCTACCCCACGGCCTCCCCCAAGCGAGCGCACCAAGTTACCAATAGCCCGCAACACATGAATTAACAGTCTATGTGAACGAATTTTATTTATATTAATGTTGTTTGACTGGTGGGGGTATGGAGGGGGCCAACCCCCTCACCACATGACCATTTGTGAAGACCAAGAGCGGAGCTTAATGATTAATTGCGGAGGTTAGTGTTAAGTGCGGGTTTAAATAACCCTTAACTAATATTTAACTCACAATAATCCATATCGTTAATTCAGATTTGGTTAGAGTGCGGTTAGCACTAAGACCATATTTTATGATAATTAAACCGTAGTTATGTTAATTAATATCGAGTTTAATTTGGCGACAGTTTTGCGGAGTCCGCCATTTTCGGTGGGACTCCAAAAATAGCGGCACTAATTGGAGTTAATGGATCATTTTGATGGTTTGTTGTACATTTTATTACTGTTGTTCAACATAATGTTTTAATGTGTTTATGCTCATGAATTTAATATAAAACTTTATACATTTACTTGTTTAACACTCACAAACACCTCAAGAAACCTATGCACATGAAGTAAAAGATCAACAAATTATTTATAATTCCGAAGATGAAATTACCATAGCAAAACAAAAATTCAGATTCAGATCAAGGTGGTATCAAAGCAAAGGTTATTTGCTTTATTTGCTTGAGTTTTGTGCATGTGGGGTTTTAATGGTTGCAAATTTGTGATGCTTACAAGGTTGAAGTTGCAGAGAGGAGAAGGGAAGCTATTGGTTACTAGTCCTGAGATTAGGACCAGAAGAAGGAGAGCCACAAGGGCACCATCTCCACCTAAAGTTTCACTCATAACTGCACTTGAAGCACCTCGAGATTTATCTCTAGCTGAGATTGAAGAGGTACAAGTTACACCAGAAGCTGAGCTTGCATCTGTAGCCATCATGTCAGGTGTAGGCGAGATTGAAGGCCTTTAAGAAGAGGAGGCATACAAGAAGGATTTTTGTGAACTAACTGAAAGGGTTAGGATCTTCTTTGAAGAGAGGGACAAAAAGGATGAAGAGAGGGATTCAAAGGGCAGTGGAGGAAAGCCTCCTCCATCTCCTCCATCTTCATCATCATCCTCATCATCACCATCATTATCATCTTCCACTTCCACAGCCAAAACTACCCATACTCGCTCAAAAACCACAAAAGGAAATACTCCCTTACTCAAACTTGATGTCAAATTTGAGCTTCCAATGTATAGTGGTGAGGTAAATGCATAGAATTTGGATAATTGGATTCGTCATTTCGAGGTTTATTGCAGAATTCAGAACCTTCAAGAAGATGACATAAATATTCAATCGGCTTACTTGAGGATGGAAGGATCAACACTTGTATGGTGGGAAGCAAGGAATCAAGAAGAGATTAAAAACCACTGTAAGATCTCAATGCCTTGGTCAAGTTTTATTGATGCCATTAAAAGGCAATTTTATCCTCTAGCTTACATGCAAAAATGCATTATGGACTGGTATAATTTTAGACAATTGAAAGGGCAAAGTATGCAAGATTATACTCATGAATTTAGGAGAAGAGCTCTTATTTTGGGTATTAATTTGTATTCTCAAGAAACTTTGTTAAAGTATATTGGGGGTTTGCACAATTACCTTAGGCAGACTATTCTCATGTTCAATCCCACAAACTTAGATGAGGTTTGCGTTCAAGCCACACATTTAGAAGCAAGAGGGAAATAGAGAGTAGATGAGAAAAGTGATAGTTTCCTTGAGTATGAGGGTAAAGGAAAGACCAAGTTTAATGGAAGAGGAAAGAGAAATAGCTCTATTAGAAAATAGAAAGAGAAACTCACATGTAAACATTGTTCGAAGAATGGCCATGATGAAGACCATTCTTGGCAACTTCATCCAGAGTTGAAGCCAAACAAGCTGAAAGCAAAAGAGAAGGGAAAAATTGTTGCTATCATTGAACATGACTTAGGTTCAGAATTAGGAGATGAAACCAAGATTACAACCTTGGGTTTGAAAGGTAAGAACATAGTAAGCACTAGTTCTTCAAGTTGTTCCAATGTAACTCAAGATGAAGATACGAGAATTGAACTTTTCCATATTAGAGTCGTTTCTAAACATACCAAGATAGACACACTATTTGATAGTGGTTCTCAAGCTAATTTAATTTCTGAAGACTTAGTTAAGTAGATAAAACTTGAAACTATTACACATCCAAGACCTTATCTTTTATAGTGGATATGCAAGAATGCAAACTTGCAGGTAACAAGGAAGTGCATACTAAGGTTTGCCATCAATTCAAACTTTCTTGATGTCGTGTCGCTTGAGATTTCAAGTATTGTTTTAGGAAGTCCATATATTTATGATAGGAAATCAGTATTTCATCACCATGAGAATAAGTATCACTTGTTTAAAGATGGAATTAAGTACATAGTTAGAGCGCATAAGAAGAAGACAAGTTTGTCTCTTATACATGCAGGAAAAATGAAGAGAAAAGTAAATGCAAGTCAAAATTTGACTTTGTTAATGATCAAGCATAGAGATGTTTTGAATGAAGCCTTTCAAAAAGATGCATCGAATAAACAAGTTGATTTCATTGAAGTTTCTTATGCTTGTAATGAGATGTTTTAGGACTCTAACAATTTGCCTTTTAAAGGAGGTAAACAAGATGTGGAAGATTTACAGCAGTCAACATCAATGTTGAGCAATGTTGGAAACAAGATGCCGGTGCAAGAGTGTGAAAAGGTCAAAGAGAAAGCGCCAAATAAATTTGAAAAACAAGGCATAGGTTTCACAAGTGCTTGTTTTTGGTTTCCAAAGGGTACATGGAAATGGCAAAAATACTTGGTCAAAAGTCGACGCAAGTACAAAGAAATAGCAACTAAGAATCACCATGACGACAATGTGTGAGGTGAGACAGTTTTTAAGTTTCCTTTGATTAACAACCGAGGTGGGAACAAGTTTGTTTCTAAAAGAACAACATGTTGCTCTGCAAATTCAGGGAAATTGCAACATGACGGTATCTACAACAACAAGAGAGGGTCTTAAGAGTCAAGGAAAAAACTTAGTTTTTGTGCAAAGCTCAAGTTGATCAAAATGGGAAAATTTCAGTGGATTGAGACTGGAAGGGTGATGGGACTGTACCCTCATCCACATGTTCAGTAATGAAAGATATTTTTGGGTCCAAAAGGCTTCTAGTGGGGAGGAATGACCAGGTGATTAGTGTTAAGCTCAAAAGTGGAAGTGCTCAGAATCGATTGGAAACTGAACGATAGCGAAGATCTCGTCGTCGGGAATCTGGCAAAATTCATTTCATCGAAAACCGACTCTGGATGAGGAAGATAGAGCCCGTTTTTCATTTCCTAAATAAATAAATGATCTGCAGAAAGGACATAATGGTGACATGGCAGCCTAGTCAGCAAAAAAGGGATATTCTAGGAATATTTCGTCATTTTCGCCCAATGACACTGTGACAAGTGTCACTACAGAGTTTGTTGGAAAGTTTGGAAGGTGAATTTTTTTGCCACCAAGGTCGAATTTAGAATTTCAGATATATTATATGGTGGGAAATAGCCCAACTAGAGGCAGACATGTGGTGCGGCCAGGGGCCGCCACGTGCCCCCTCTAGTGGACCAAGTTATGGCTGAATTTATATATAGTCCAAGATCGAATTTTTATTATCAATGGTCGAAATATTATATGGCTGAAATTATTATTATACCAAAGGTCAGGTTACACATACATATATATGGAGTAAAACTATTGTATAGGCGGAAGGGTGGAGGTTAGGGCTCGACCCCATGACCTCCCCCAAGCGAGCGCACCAAGTTACCAATAGCCCGCAACATATGACTTAACAGTCTATGCGTACGACTTTTATTTATATTAATGTTGTTTGACCAATGAGGGTATGGAGGGGCCAACCCCATCACCACAGGACCATTTTTGTTGACCAGAGCATAGCTTAATGATTAATTGAGGAGGTTAGTGTTAAGTGCATGTTTTAATTAACCCTTAACTAATATTTAACATGTGATAATCCATATCGTTAATTCGAATTTGGTTAGAGCACGATTATCATTAAGACCATGTTTTATGATAATTAAACCACAGTTTTGTTAATTAATCCCAAGTTTAATTCAACGACAGTTTGGTGGAGTCTGCTATTTTTTGCAGGACTCCAAAAATAGCGGCACTAACTGGAGTTTCTCTAGTTTTAGTGGAGTTTCCTAGGCCAAAACTGAATGTGCCATAACTTTTGTAAAATTTGACCAAATTGGGCTCAAGAAGAGTCTATTCTGGATTATTTGGACATTCTGAACACATTGAAGCAGGTTTCAAGAGCAGTAGATGATTGCAAACAACACTTTTTCCCATTTTAGCTAATATAGAGGCTCAAGCCATAGAAGTTGGACCAAGGAGATGTAGCCCAAGAGGGGTGAAATCCTTCATCAAAATACTGTGTTAATGGATCATTTTGATGGTTTGTTGTACATTTTATTTTCGTTATTCAACATAATGTCTTAATGTTTTTTATGATCATGAATTTAACATAAAAATTGATACATTTACCTGTTTAACACTCACAAACACCTCAAGAAACTCATGCACATGAAGCAAAAGATCAACAAATTGTTTATACTTTTGAAGGTGAAATTAGCACAACAAAACTGACATTTAGATTAAGATCATCCTCTCTGTGGTGTTGAAGAAGATGCTTCATTATATAGGTTGAAGGATGTTATTAATTTAATTGACTAATAATTATTATAATATTTTTAATATTTACTTGTCCGAGTGTTTATAATATTTTTTTATAAACCTAACACATTGATATTATAAACTGTTAGGTCCCTATATTACTAGTATAGTCCCTTATTGTTATTAGTGTAACCCCCTTATTGTTATTATTGTACCCTTGTAATCCCCATATTGTTATTATTGTGCCCTTAAATTATTATTGTTAGGTCGGCTAGGATTACTTTGTGACCCCATGGACTCCTATATATAGAAAGGAGGTTTTGTAATTTGAATCATCCAAGAATTGTTCATTCATGTAATGTATTGGAGGTTGCCCCATCGAAGTGGATTATTTCTAAGGCATTGATATCTCTTTTCTTCTCTTTTTGGAGTTGGTTTCACAACATTTGGTATCAACGCTTTGAGATTCTAGGGTTTCGTTGCTCCAAACAGGTCATCGTGGCATTGTCGCTATAATTTTTTTCCTACGAAAGTTCAAAATCTGAAATTTTTAGAGTGCGAAGCCAAAATCCTGTGGAACATTTTTGCAAAATTTCAGAGCTTGGTTCACAATATTCGAAGATATGATCTGTGCAAGTTAGTTCATTTTGCAGGCTCCTAAATTTAACCTAAACAGGTCATCGTGGTATTTTCGTAATAATTTTTTTCTAAGAAGGTTCAAAAGCTGAAATTTTTAGAGTGCGAAGGTGCAATCCTGAGGAACATTGTTGCAAAACTTCAAATATTAGTTCGCAATATTTTCTGAGATATGATCTATGGAAGTTAGGGATTTTTGAGGCTTCTGAATTTCATCTCAAAGAGGTGATCGTGGTAAAATCTTCATAGCTCTCTCTCTGAGCATCAGATTGGAATGCTGTAAAAATTGGCCGCAATTACACGGACTTTAGTTTCGTTCTATCAATTTCAGAGCCAAAGGAGGAAACAGTGACATATGGCAAGTCGTACAAGTTCACTCTACTGAACAAGTCCAAAAATGGGTCATTGTGGGAGATTGGACATAACTTTGCCTTGAAGAATCCAAATCAGATCAGACCTGTGGCATGTGAAAGAAGCTTCAGAGGGCTACTATAGGGTTGAATTTCAAATATTGAGGATCCACAATTATAGAGATAATTCAATTTCAATATCTAGCTCCTCAAAAGCAAGTAAAAGGTGTGTATTTTTTTTCGGAATTGCATAAGTCTTGTTTAAAGAATCAAGTTGAATTGATTCCAAGGGCATATTGTAGAATAGATATCAGTATTGGATTCTAAAATGGCCCCTAAAAAGAAATCAACACCCATTAAGACTTTAGAAAGCTCTACTATGACTCATGAAGACGAAGAATGGAAACATGATATATCAAAATTACAAGAGCAAGTGCAATAAATTTCGCTCTTGCAAAGAGCAACAAAAAATGACACATAAGTTTTGAAGAAAGGCGTGGAAACTAAGATGGATGGTTTGAAGAAAGGCATGGAATATAAGATGGATGGTTTGAAGAATGACATAGATGGCATGGAATCTAAGATAAATGGCATGGAAGCTAGCATGGAATCTAAGATGGACGACATGGAAGCTAAGATCGACGAGAAAATGGAAAACATGAAGAATGATATAAAAGCAGACATGGAAGGTTTGACAAAGTTGATACAAGAAATGTTTCCTAATGGTGAAAAGATAGTAGAAGAAACTCATGATGAGAACAAAATAAATGTTAATCGTGATTTCATAAAATCTAATGTTGGCGGGAAGAACCACCATATTCCAAAAATGGACATGAGGAAGTTTGATGGAAATAATCCTGTAACATGGATACTACAGATGGAGCAATATTTTGATCTTCATAATGTGCAAAACACACAAAAGGTACGCATTGCAACTTTACATTTAGAACAAAATACATTTGTATGGTATCGATGGTTTTGCTCCCGTAATTGTCACTTGGTTAATTTTTACGGAGGAAATGATAGCACATTATGAGGATACAAAGAGCAACACCTTCTTTATCCAATTGATAAATCTCAAACAAAAGGGTTTAATGGGGGAGCACATTGAGGACTTCCAAAAATTGAATATAAGGGTAACTAATATTCCAGAGGAACACGAGATTGATCTCTTCATAAGTACTTTAAAGGATATCATCCAAAATGAAGTTCGCGTTTTGGAACCTGATTCATTGGAGAAGGCATTCAGGTTGGCAAGAAAAATTGAATGTAAAATTATGGCGACAAGGAAGCCTACCACTCACTTCTATAAAGAGGGAAGTGTTGCTACTCCTAGATTTCCACAACCTACAAGGTTGACACCACAGCAATGGGAAGAAAAAAGAGCAAAAGGGCTTTTCTACAGTTGTGATAGCAAATACACTAAAGGTCATAAGTGTGTTGAGAAGAAATTATTTTACATAGATTGTGAAGAGGAAGAAAAAATGAAGAAGAAGAGGATATGCACCAGGAACCAACCCAAGAAGAGGAAGAAATGAGTCCGACCACTCCTCCAACTCTCAAGATAGAAGGACATATCAAGAAGAAAAAGGTAATAGTGTTGATTGATTCAGGTAGTACCCATATTTTTATTCATTGTAAGGTAGTGTTGTACCATACAACAACCCTCCCTTTTACTTAAATTTTAGAAATAAAATTTAAGTAATAGGGTCCCTTTCTTTTTAGAAATAAAACACTTAGAAATAAAATTCATTGTTTTGGAAAATTTCATATTGTTACTAAACAGATTCAACATTCAAAAAATTTATGGTCCGATCTAATATACAAGGCCTTACCATAAAAGTAAATCAAAGTTAAAAGTTCAATCGCAATCGGAGAATCGTAGATAACCTTTAAAAGAAATTTCATATGCCCATTTCAAATCTTCCGATGCGATTAGTCCAATCGGAAAATTTCAATCGCTAAGAGTTTAAAACAGTTAATTATAACTTCCGATGCGAAGCGGTCAATCGCAATCGATTAATCGGGACAGTCTTCAAAAAAACTTTACGCTTAGTTGAAATTTTCCGATCCGATGTGCATTTGATAATAAACGCTTTTAAAAGAAAAATCGAACATTTGTTTAAAATATATGGTAGACCCCACCATTAGAGATCGGAAAGATCTGCAATCGCAATCGATCAATCGGGATAAACGTATTGTGATACTCATTTGCCATTCGAAAACTTCCGATGCGATTCATCTATTTTGCATACGAAGATTTTTTGAATATATTAATATATCACAAGCGCCAAATCTTTATTGGTACGAAGGCATTCAATAACGAATCAAATGAATATGGTTTATGATTTGGTTTTAAATACTTAAGTGTGACCCAAAAGGAGCATTTACGCAATATACGAAACAAATAAATGAAAACCATATGTTCATAAATCATTCCGTTTGAGTGGCTTGTTGATCACGACTGAGAGTTTATTGTCTTGCAGAGCCAAAGAACACCAAGTTCTTTCATTCACACAGTATTGCAGCAAAGTGGTAGCGTGCACGCTAAATGTCAAAGAGAGAAGGAAGAAACAATCGCTCTACCAAATAGTTTGCCGAGACTCCTACGGTCTCAAAAGAAAGCCCATAAAGCTAAGGCTAGTCACGTATAGCATCATGCCTAGGTCTGGAAATAGACATGGTACATGTCCACAACCTATTGGAAAAAGAAGACCTCCAAGGTCACAAAGGAGAAGGCATCAGCCCAGACGAGGGATAGCTCTCCGGACTTCGACTTCCGACATCAATGAAAGAACATTTGGGAATTACCGTAATTAATCATAGCCAGATGTAGCAGACTATGCCTCGCTGGTACGAAGTTCGATGGGTTATTGACAGTGTAAAGATACAAGATAGAACATTTGTTTCAGCATCTGGAGTGCCTTTCGGCTCGTTTAAAGCAGAAGACTTGAAAGCAATGTACCACCTTCCAGACCCACAGAAGGTGTATAACAAGGAATTTATCAAAGATTTTGCTGATAATAACAAAGTCCAATCCAACCCTATCAAAGATTGGAGGAAAAACCCAGAGAAGCACTGAAATGAAGCGTCCGGTATGTATTATGTAGATTCCCTTCAGCCTCCATATTCCTATGCAGCTGCCATGATGTGTAGGTTATTTGGCAATGATAATTCAGCTAGGTTTTCTATACAAATGGTCCCATTAATCCTAGCTGCTGTGAATTCCGACATTATGGATTGGGCTGTTATTCTTTCTGATAGAATGGCCAATAGGATCCTTGAATACAGACAAGAAAAAACAGCTGGAAATTCTACTCCCTTTTTCTTTTGTGCCTATATTCTTGATGCTATTTGTTTCAATTCCGAATTTCCCTTATTTGGATGGAAATGGACTCCCAAAGACCCTCTTCCAATCCATATTTATCATAAATTGCTTTGGAAGATTCATTTCCAAGCTAATGTATATAGAATCTGTCATGGTTTCCACATTCCTGTTTTCCAAACCATTTTTAATCGCTTTCCTCCTAGGTTTTCTGATAAAGCTAAAGCCGACCTGTCTGCAATCGGAGATCGGTTTGGGGAGGAAAAATTTACTTACATCAGGGTTTTTGGTAGTATAGTGGAGCCGCATGTTCTTCCGCTTTTTGTTCCAAACAAACTTCTCGCTCAAGAAGTTTCCTATCAATTGACAATTGAAGGTATATCCAGGTCTTTGAACAACAGTAAGAAGAAAATGTGGCCTCAATTCCCACTCAATTGTGGTCATTTCACTCTAAATGATTTCAAGCATGCAGAAAAGGAAGTCTCCAAGGTAAGAGGTTGTAAATTTGCAACCATTCCTGGAAGACAATATGATCCAAAAAAGATAGCATTTGATGTCACTGCTTCAGTTTCAATTGCTCGTTTTGAGCATGAACCGGATATGTTCGATGATTTGTTTATTTCATTAGATAATTTTCCTCGAATTTTTGACTTGGTCAAGTCTAAATTTTCAACAAGGAGGAAATAAATAAATTTCTCTTATTTAGAAGCCGAGATTGCTGAGGAGGCACTCTCCGGACCACCGAGAACTCAAATCCAAAAATCAGAGACAGAAGGTACATCCAGCCAAACGCTAGTAGAAACATCTACCAGCAAAATCATTACACAATCGGCTGTCAACCAGCCGACTGTACATACTCAAAAAATGGTCACCATTGACAAACCTGATGTCCCAAAGGGAAATACTGATGATAAATCCAGTTCAAAATCTGGCCAGAAGTCCACTGCTCAAATGACAGACAAATGCACAAATATCAATGATGATGTGCATAATCAAAAGGATGGATCGGATGACAAAAGCACCGAGCAGAGCATAGATAAAGAAAAAGGAAAAGAAATAACTAAGGAGATTATGGTTTCCACTAATCTTGATGTTTCTTCTCAGTTATTAAAACAATATGATCAGTTTGCTCAACAGCTTGGATTGCAGGATAAAGATGAAGAACAAATGGAGCAGGATGTTGAAATCATTCCTGAACATCCTACAGGGCATATTGTATTAAAGGGTGAGGAGATCCCTCCTTTGGATGTATTTTACAGCCCTAAACATAAGGCTGTTGTCAAAAGACAAAGAAAGAAAAGAAAAACAGAACAAGGCATATTCTCTACTCCATCAGAGGAGTTTATGAATATTGTTTATAAGAACAATGAAATGAATCCATTTGAAGACCTCACGAAATTGTCCCAGTATACAGGAGCTTATAGTGCTGCAACAGTGGATAAAGTTGTAGAAGTTTCTCAACTAATAACTCAGAAAGATCTTCACATAGCTTCACTGAAAGAACAAGCTAAGGAGAATCAACAACTGATTAGCCAATTGCAACAACAACTACAGGATCAGACATTCAGGTCTAAATAATTGGAGAAACAGCTTGCTGAAGAAAAGAAGAAGGTTGATGAAAAGCTTCTAGGCAAACAAAAGCAGCTAAACGAAGAAATTTCTAAGTGACAGAGTCTGTTGCAAAATGAGGAAAATGCAAAAATGATTAAAGAAAAGGAATTTCAAGCAACTTTGGATAAGTTTAAAGATTACCCAAAGTTAAATGAATTCAAATCAGAAGCCCTTGAGGCTAATAAACTATTGACTCAGCAGTTAATTGAATTTTGCTCAAAACTGTCACAAGCAGAACCTTTCTGTGATATTACTTCATCTTTGATCCAAAATATCATAACTCTTAGACAGGAAATAGATGATGCCGATGAAAAGATTTCTGAGTTTCTCAACTGGCAGGATACAGAAAAGGGAAAAGAAGCAAATCTTCCTAGGATAGAGGAAAAACACAAAGAAATCTTGTTTACATAATGGGAACATCAATTAATGAAAGCTGATAGAGAAATATCAAGGGCCAGAAATATAATGAATAATCTCACGCAATTCATAAATGACAGCTTATATTCAATTAATCTCATTTCAGACTGTGTTCCTGGCAGTTTGCCAAAAATAAAAGAAACTGAAGACAGGTGGAGAGAAGAAATGGAAAGGAAAAATCAACAAATCGGCAAACTTCAAATGATATCCTGGGATAGTATGTGGACTCATTTGATCAAGCCAAACAATCAACAGACAGCTATCAAACTTCTATCAAACGCTGTCGATTGTCTAATTCCAGAATTTTCTGATGCCACCTATACTGGACAGTTGCATTCTGAGATGAGTCATCCACCAAGACTCCGAGATATGTTGAACATTTGCAACTTGGCTTCATCAAACGAGGGAGAAAAACAATGAATCAGTTTCATTCAAGATAGCATTTTAGTTTTAATTTGATAGATTGTAGCAGTAGTATTAGGATTTTGTTATGTAATTTATTATTTAAATCCCTCTCATGCATTTAGAGAGGGATCGGAAGTTGTAATATTTTGAGGATTTGGAGCTAACATTTCTGTTCTTCATTCCTTATTATATTTATACGAAAGATCACATCTGGTGATTTTTGTGCTGAAAATTATCTTTGAAGTGTTGCATTTTTGTGCCTTTGGATTTAATTTTACATCGGAGTTGCTAGATCAGAGTATCACATTTCGTTTGATAGTCTGCAAGATGAATGAGGTATTTTTATCTGTTCACTGTTGATTTTCTCCGTTATATGGTATTCATTTGAAGAATTTGCTATCATTTATATATTTGAATTTCATAATATTTCCTTTTATATTATCATTTCTGAGTATAATTGGAATGTTATCATTTATAGGCATATATGAATGGTATATAATGATGAATGCAATATGCTAATATAACTCTGTTTAATTTATTAAACAGAGTTATCTTTATTCGTTTCTACACATTTCAATTTAACTAATAATACATTTTCATGGTTATTATTAGATTGAAACAATCCTAAGTTGTATTCACATATTATTACCCGGGTTAAAATTAGAATTTCTTTATCAGCATTTAGTTTAGATTAGATAGTTTTATTATTCTGTCAATTTAGTCCCATTTTCACCCATTCAATTCAATCCACTTAGTTATAAGGAAACTGGTCCTTTAAATCCAGTCGGAGCCACCATCCCAAACGGAACAGGAGCTGTCTTAAGGTCCCGACCGGGTGGTTTTCCCCCAATGTTTGAAGCAGAGATTTTCTAGGCTTCAACATTTTTGGCGCTAGAAGGAGGGCCTTCAACTGTGAATGGCAAGCAAACCCAAATCTGCAAACCATTCTAAGAGTAATTCTCTCTCCACAACACCTCATACTTCCCAATTGCCTGCTGATTCTTCAGCATCCAAGCAAGAAGAAGAGGTATCCACTATCACTGCTCAAACCCACCATACTTCAGAACAATTAAGTCTTGAATCTCCTGAAGTTCAGTCTCTCATCCATAAACTTCAGAGTTTCTCGATTTCACCACAGAAATCTGAGCTATCTCAAAGCAGTGAGACTTCGCAATTCAATCTACCTCACCCTCTTACTAGACTTCAGAGTGAGAAGCTCGGTATTGAACCTACTGAATTTCCTTTACCTAAAAGGAAAAGGGCAAAGAAAAATACTGAAGATTATGACAGTGAAGCACTTTCATCCACATCTTCCATCTCATCTTCCCCAGTGCGAAGTCAACCATCCACTCCCTCATTACATATCGTTGTTCACCAGGAATTGGGAACTTCAACATCTCAACCTGTTCACTCCTCAATATCAATTCCTTCCCAGACATCTGGAATCTCAACAGCAGTATCATCCACCACTGGTATTACAATGGCAGATCCATGGACCAGACCGGGTGCAGTCAATATGCCCGCACCATTACATGCATTACCCGATGCTCCTGAAAAATGGCTACCCAAGTTTAATCCAGAAAATGGAACCCAAGCCGAGGAACATATCAATAACTTCATGTTAGCAGTTAATTTGAAGGGAGTGACTGAGCAAGATGTCGTTGTTAGGCTTTTTACTTATACATTGCAAGGATCAGCAGGATCCTGGTATTTTTCCCTGCCTTCTGATTCTATTACCAGTTGGGACATTTGCCAAGAACAGTTTCTCACTAAGTATGGAGACGATAGATCTTTAGCTACACTAATAAATGATCTCTCCAATCTTAGGATAGAGCATAGGGAACCCATTAAAGAATTTAATGCTCGTTTCAATAAACTTTTGAATAAAATCCCAACGACTTCCAAACCAAGTGAACAAATCAGAAGTGAATGGTATATTACTGCCCTACCTGCCAATATAGCTATTTTTGTAGACAGGGCCGCAAAACCAACACTTGCTGAAAACATGAAAGAAGCACTTGCTGTGGAAAAACGTATTAATGCTCTAGAAAAGAAAGCGGCTCTCGAGGAAAGAAAAACCAAAAAAGTTTCATTCAAAGAAGACTCAAAGAAGAAAATCTCGAAAGATCCATATGATATGGAAGGCCTCCAAAAGGTCCTCAAGACTATGTCAAATGAAATGATTGAAATTAAGAAACAAGTAGCTGAAACTTCAACCAAAAGGCCCTTTAAGAATTATAAGAAAACCGAATCAAAACCACCAAATTTCGTATCTTATGCAGATTCAGATCAAGAAGAGGAAGAAGAGGAAACAATCTCACTAACTGATAATGAAGAGGAAATTGTTGAATGTCATGGCATGTGGGATTTCATACTGCCCAACTCCGATACAGATAATGATGAAGAAGCTTTACCTATCTCTACTAGGAGTAAAGGTACTTCCGAACCTGTTCAGACAACTTCAAAGAAACGGAGTGCAGGTGCTGCTACAACAAAAGAAAAAGTACCTACAAAGAAATCACCCGCAGCAGTCCCCCAAAAGCCACCTTCAACTTCAAGTACTCCTCCAACATCCAAAACATTAGTAGTATCCGATTCAATGGATTACAATATTGTTGATGATATGAAGAAAACTAAGGCAAACATTACTATGTTTGAACTTAGCAAATTAAAACATCAGCAGAAATTGCTTCTCAAAGAATTGAATGATGTTCCCTCTTCACCTCTTCCCAGTGCTAAAGCTGCAAATGATTCTGGTCAACCACCTTCTGGTATGATAGAAGCTACTGATTCAGTCCTGATTGGGGATAGATCAAATTCTCACACTCCACCCTTCCTTTTGACTTTTGAGATCTACAACAAAAACCTACACAATTGTTTGATTGACTCAGGGGCATCATCCAATATAATGCCAGCTTTAGTTTGTTCCAAACTGAACATAGAACCCCAAAAGTCTTCCATACATATTTGCATAATTAGGATGTATAAGCAACTAAAGCCTTTAGGAGAAGATTTTTAACCTCAGAATTATCTTCAGTTAGTACCGATCCACTAGTAGTTCAACGAATTGATATCTTAATAAATTCGATCAACCGAATTTTTTATGGGTTGATTTTGAGTAAAGATTGGTCTGAAAAGCTCCACGGGTATATTTCTACCAATTGGTCTCACATGTGGTTACCTTATGGGGGAAAGCCAAATCAAATAAAAATCAATCGAGAGAAACACATGACCCATACTGTAACAGATTTTGAACAGGAAAATCAACCAATTTCATTTAATAACAACATCTTGGGAAATTATTCATCAGATTCATTTTTCGGAAATCTCACTGCCCAACCATCCCCTTTCTCAGTAAACAGTTTAACATCACAGATTGAAAACTATTCACAAACTGATAGGTCAAGATGTTTTAGTGATACTGGGGAAACTGTAAATAAGATTGTTAATACTTCTTTATTTTGGTATTTATATTTTGATGGCTCTAAATCTAACGAAGGTTCAGGAGCAGGGTGTATCTTGGTTAGCCCACAAGGTGAAAAAACAATGCTATCCTGTAGGTTAGAATTTGAATGCACAAACAATACAGCCGAGTATGAAGCTTTAGTCCAAGGTCTGTATAAAGCAATTGGCCTCAAAGTGCAATATTTGAAAGTATTCGGCGATTCTGAAATTATTGTCAAGCAGGTGAGAAATACAATTCATTGTCTTTCAAATCACCTCAAACATTATCAATCACTGGTACAAGAACTCACCACACACTTTTCTGCATTCAATATTTCTTCTATCCCTAGGTCTCAAAATTCAGCAGCAGACTTGCTAGCCAATGTTGCCTCCAGACTCATACCCTCCGAAGAATACAGCCCAGATAGATTTTCAATAGAATTAGTTTTTCGACCATCTGTCCCAGACAATGTCACTAATTGGAGAGTTTTTTACCATGATCAAGATATCTTAAATTTCATGACTTCAGAGAAATCATATGATGATCAAATTATTGATGAAGAAGATCACGATTTACAAATTGCTTCAAAAGATAATGAAAATCCCATTCCGAAATCTGTTGTTAGATTGGAGGACTTATATGATATTAAAGACAGATTCAATTAAGTCACTAATACCAAGCTTCAAAGTTCTACTTTGAAATTTGAATTAGTGAATCTTGGTTCTGATTCAAAACCTCAAAATGTTAATTTAGGACTTAATTTAACATCAGAGGAAAGGGATGCCTTCATTAAACTATTGAACAAATACAAAAATGTTTTCGCTTGGAATTATGATGATTTAAAAACATATGATACTTCCGTTATTCAGCACACAATTCCAATGCTTCCCGATATTAAACCTGTTCAACAGAAGCTAAGGAAAGTTCATCCAAATCTTGAAGATCAAATCAAATCAGAACTTAATAAACTTTTGAAAGCCAAAATCATTTTTCCTGTCAGGCATTCTAATTGGGTTTCCAATATGGTACCTGTAAGGAAGAAAAATGGTGATATAAGAATCTGTATTGATTTCAGAAATTTAAACAAGGCATGTTTGAAAGACAATTTCCCATTGCCAACCATGGAACAGATACTTCAAAAAGTAGCTGGTTCTGAACTTATGTCTTTTTTTGATGGATTTTCAGGCTATAATCAAGTCTTAGTTCATCCAGATGACAGATTGAAAACAACTTTCAGAACAAAATGGGGAACTTATGCTTATCAAAAAATGCCTTTTGGATTAATAAATGCAGGAGCAACTTTCCAAAGAGCCATGGACATAGAATTTAAAGGTCTGATCAATAGATCAGTTGTTGTTTATCTCGATGATATAACAGTATTCTCAAAAAACAGAACCAATCATCTACATGATCTAAAACAAATATTTGAAAGATGTAGAAGGTTTGGTATTTCCTTAAATCCGGAAAAATCTTTCTTTGCTTTGGATGAAGGAAAACTTTTAGGATTTGTTGTGTCAAAAGATGGTATATACATTGATCCAGACAGAGTTAAAGAGATCTCTGATATTTCTTTACCTCATAACAAAAAGTCCATGCAATCATTTCTTGGACAGATCAATTTTGTAAAAAGTTTCATTCCTGATTTTTCTTTAATTGTTTTACCTATGCAAAATATGATCAAGAAGAATTCAGTATTCAAATGGGGGCATAAAGAAAAAGAAGCCTTTGAGTTAATCAAACAGGCAATCATTAATGCACCAGCATTAAGTACTCCGGATTTTTCTAAAGATTTTATTTTGTATACTTTAGCCACATAGACATCTTATGCAGCTGTTTTAACACAACTCAATGATCAGAAAATTGAAGCACCAATTTCATTCTTTAGTTCAAATCTGCAAGGAGCTGAACTGAATTATTCCGATGTTGAAAAACAAGCCTTTGCTGTGTTCAAATCAATCAAGCATTTCAGACCTTTTCTCTTAAAAACTCATACAAAAATCATTGTCCCATTCTCTACAGTGAGGCAATTATTAATTCAGAGAGAAGTAGGAGAAAAACGAGCTAACTGGGTAACAGCCTTACAAGAATATGATGTTGATATTAAACCAGCTAAGATTGTTAGAGGACAAGGTTTTTACAGATTATTAGCAGGAGCTCATAACATACCAGAGAATGATCATTCAAATCAAGATATTCAAGTAAATCAGATAAGTGTTACGGATTCTGAGTCTCAGTATTCTGATCTCATCTATTACTTGAAAAATGGGTATGCTCCTTCTGATCTCAGTTATAAGAAAAAACGTGCTTTAAGATTAAAAGCTGTTAAATATGAGATCATTGATAATGTATTATTTAGAAGAAATTATGATTCAATTTTGTTGAGATGTCTTGAAAAGACTGAGGCTGAAAAGGTTTTGCAGGAGTTGCATGATGGACCAGCAGGAGGTCATTTTGGAGGTGATACCACAGCTCACAAAATAATTCATGCTGGCTATTATTGGCCTACCCTTTTTAAAGATACACATGAATATGTAAGAAAGTGCAGAATCTGCCAAACTGCAAGTGGAAGGCAAAGGAAACCAGCTTTTCCTTTGCAACCAGTAAATATTGAGCAACCATTTGAACAATGGGGACTTGACATTATTGGTGAGATAGTACCTCATTCTTCCAAGCAGCACAAGTACATTCTTACCGCAACCGATTATTTTACAAAATGGGTAGAGGCAATCCCTTTGAAGGTAGCCAATTCTGATGCCATTATTGATTTCATAGATCAATTTATCATAACCAGGTTTGGTGTACCTCAAGCTCTTGTCTTTGATAATGCATCTTATTTTTCAGGAAACAGTTTAATAGAATTTGCAGTTAAAAGAGGTTTTAAACTCAAATATTCAGCAAATTATTACCCACAAGGTAATGGATTAGCTGAATCCACTAATAAAAATCTCATCAAGATTATTAAAGGGACTATCGATCAAAATCAAAAGAATTGGCATAAATCTTTAATCTTTGCATTATGGGCTGATCGTATTACAGAGAAAGCTTCAATCGGAACTTCACCTTTTAATTTAGTTTATGGAAAAGAAGTTGTGATACCATCAAATTTAACTCTTCCATCATTAGCCCTAGTACAATTTATTGAAGAAAATCCTTCTTCATCCATTCAATTGAGGTATGATCAAATCCTTAAACTAGAAGAAGAAAGAGATAAAGCTAGAATTGTTCATGAAAAACATCAACAGCTTGTGAAATCTTCTTTTGATGCAAGTTCTACTGGCTCAAAATTTTTATCGATTGGTGATTTTGTTCTAAAATGGGATAAGGCACATGAGGAAAAAGGTAAACATACCAAATTTCAAAAGATGTGGCTTGGACCATTTCAGATCGTTGAAAAGATAGGTTCAAATACATTCATGCTCCAAGATCTAACAGGTAAGAGAGAATCTCTTCCTGTAAACGGGCTTATCTTAAAGAAATTCTTCTCATAAGGAGGTAACCCCTTCTTAAATTGTACATATTCCTTTTTGCAAAGTCTTTTTATTGTTTTTACAAATAAAGGTTGTTAATAAGTCTCTAAATTGACTGATTACTTGATAGAAAAATTCTTAAGAAAAATATTATAAATATTTATTTTAGTGTAAATAAGAATTTTTAGAGAAATGATTATATTCTCTTGATAGTTTTAAATAAGATGTTAAACTTTGAAAGATTATACCAATTATTTGCATAATCTTTTTGGAAAAACTTGAGGAAAATGTAAATCATTACAAGTTTATTAAGCATAGAGAAGTTATCTATAAAAGTAAAGATTATTCAAGTCTTGGTACTCAAAAAACTCAGAAAATTGTCATCCATTGATTCTTAAGGATAAGACTAGTTCACCCCATTCATTTAGGTTGTGATTTTTTAGAATATAATTCTAAGAAATTATTGAAAAAATTCTTTTAAGAGATAAGAGGTCTCATCATGAGCCGACTTACCATATTCATAAGAAATAATAAAACTGACATTACCAATACTGCCTATCAAAACAGGGTAATGGCTTATTAATATAAGACAAGGGGTCTCATCACGAGCCAGCTTGTTCAGTTTAATTGTAACTATTGAATGGCATTGTTAACAACTGGCTACCAAACCAGAACAATGGCTCTAAAAAAAAGAAATAAAAAAATAAATAAAAGACAAAAACATGAGATAACATGTCTTATGAATTTATCTTTTAAAAAGTCATAATCTTAGTTGAATGGGACAATGAATAGTTAATGGTTAAAAGGTAACCCTGTCGAGACTATGAACGTTTGCAGGCAGCAGAGGCAATACCTATGACAATAGAGTATATTATCAAAACCAAGCTTGAAGAAATCCACTTACTTCATTATTAATACCAATCAAAGCTTAAAGATAACTCAAAATGTTTTTATTCTCAAGAAACTAGAAAGAAATTGTTAATAGTTTTTATTCTTTTTCATAAGTTAGATTTTATTTTTGATTATCCTAGGATAATTTTTATTTACCTTTAAAAATCTTTACTTACTTAAAATATAGTATTCATTCTATTTTTCAGAGATAACTGGTTCTTTCAAGTGAATCGCCAATTGTTGTACCATACAACAACCCTCCCTTTTACTTAAATTTTAGAAATAAAATTTAAGTAATAGGGTCCCTTTCTTTTTAGAAATAAAACACTTAGAAATAAAATTCATTGTTTTGGAAAATTTCATATTGTTACGAAACAGATTCAACATTCAAAAAACTTATGGTCCGATCTAATATACAAGGCCTTACCATAAAAACAAATCAAAGTTAAAATTTCAATCGCAATCGGAGAATCGGAGATAACCTTTAAAAGAAATTTCATATGCCCATTTCAAATCTTCCGATGCGATTAGTTCAATCGGAAAATTTCAATCGCTAAGAGTTTAAAACAGTTAATTATAACTTCCGATGCGAAGCGGTCAATCGCAATCGATTAATCGGGACAGTCTTCAAAAAACTCTTTACGCTTAGTTGAAATTCCCCGATCCGATGTGCATTTGATAATAAACGCTTTTAAAAGAAAAATCGAACATTTGTTTAAAATATATGGTAGACCCCACCATTAGAGATCGGAAAGATCTGCAATCGCAATCGATCAATCGGGATAAACGTATTGTGATACTCATTTGCCATTCGAAAACTTCTGATGCGATTCATCTATTTGCTTACGAAGATTTTTTTTGAATATATTAATATATCACAAGCGCCAAATATTTATTGGTACGAAGGCATTCAATAACGAATCAAATGAATATGGTTTATGATTTGGTTTTAAATACTTAAGTGTGACCCAAAAGGAGCATTTACGCAATATACTAAACAAATAAATGAAAACCATAAGTTCATAAATCATTCCGTTTGAGTGGCTTGTTGATCACGACTGAGAGTTTATTGTCTTGCAGAGCCAAAGAACACCAAGTTCTTTCATTCACAAACAAAGGGAAGCGGTAGCAGACGCAGAAATGTCAAAGAGAGGAAGAAGAAACAAGACTGCTCTACCAGTGAAGTTTGCCGAGACTCCTACGGTCTCAAAAGAAAAGCCCATAAAGCTAAGGCTAGTCACAGATACATCATGCCAAGGTCTTGGGAAAATGACATGGGACACAGTCTACAACCTATTGGAAAAAGAAGACCCCAAGGTCACAATGGAGAAGGCATCAGTTCCAGACGAGGATAGCTCGGATTCTGACTCTGACATCAATGAAAGAACACTTGCAAATTCATTTCTGCATCGAATTGCAGCCAGAGCGAGCATCATGCCTTACTATGATGTAGTTCGATGGGTTATTGACAGTGTAAAGATACAAGATAGAACGTTTGTTTCAACATCTGGAGTGCCTTTCGGCTCGTTTAAAGCAGAAGACTTGAAAGCAATGTACCACCTTCCAGACCCACAGAAGGTGTATAACAAGGAATTTATCAAAGATTTTGCTGATAATAACAAAGTCCAATCCGACCCTATCAAAGAGTGGAGGAAAACCCAGAGAAGCACCGAAATGAAGCATCCGGTATGTATTCTGTAGATTCTCTTCTGCCTCCATATTCCTATGCAGCTGCCATGATGTGTAGGTTATTTGGCAATGATAATTCAGCTAGGTTTTCTATACAAATGGTCCCATTAATCCTAGCAGCTGTGAATTCCGACATTATGGATTGGGTTGTTATTCTTTCTGATAGAATGGCCAATAGGATCCTTGAATACAGACAAGAAAAAGATGCTGGAAATTCTACCCCCTTTTTCTTTTGTGCCTATATTCTTGATGCTATGTGTTTCAATTCCGAATTTCCCTTATTTGGATGGAAATGGACTCCCAATAACCCCCTTCCAATCCATATTTATCATAAATTGCTTTGGAAGATTCATTTCCAAGCTAATGTATATAGAATCCGTCATGGTTTCCTCATTCCTGTTTTCCAAACCATTTTTAATCGCTTTCCTCCTAGGATTTCTGATAAAGCTAAAGCCGACCTGTCTGCAATCGGAGATTGGTTTGGGGAGGAAAAATTTACTTACATCAGGGTTTTTGGTAGTATAGTGGAGCCGCATGTTCTTCCGCTTTTTGTCCCAGACAAACTTCTCGCTCAAGAAGTTTCTTATCAATTGACAATTGAAGGTATATCTAGGTCTTTGAACAACAGTAAGAAGAAAATGTGGCCTCAATTCCCACTCAATTGTGGTCATTTCACTCTAAATGATTTCAAGCATGCAGAAAAGGAAGTCTCCAAGGTAAGAGGTTGTAAATTTGCAACCATTCCTGGAAGACAATATGATCCAAAAAAGATAGCATTTGATGTCACTGTTTCAGTTTCAATTGCTCGTTTTGAGCATGAACCAGATATGTTCGATGATTTGTTTGTTTCATTAGATAATTTTCCTCGAATTTTTGACTTGGTCAAGTCTAAATTTCAACAGGAGGAAATAAATAAATTTCTCTTATTTAGAAGCCAGAGATTGTTGAGAGTACCTCTGGACCAGCTGAGAACTCAAATCCAAAAATCAGAGACAGAAGGTACATCCGGCCAAACGCTAGTGGAAACATCTACCAGCAAAATCATTACACAATCGGCTGTCAACCAGTCGACTGTACATACTCAAAAAGTGGTCACCATTGACAAACCTGATGTCCCAAAGGGAAATACTGATGATAAATCCAGTCCAAAATTTGGCCAGAAGTCCACTGCTCAAATGACAGACAAATGCACAAATATCAATGATGATGTGCATAATCAAAAGGATGGATCGGATGACAAAAGCACTGAGCAGAGCATAGATAAAGAAAAAGGAAAAGAAATAGCCAAGGAGATTATGGTTTCCACTAATCTTGATGTTTCTTCTCAGCTATTAAAACAATATGATCAGTTTTCTCAACAGCTTGGATTGCAGGATAAAGATGAAGAACAAATGGAACAGGATGTTGAAATCATTCCTGAACATCCTACAGGGCATATTGTATTAAAAGGTGAAGAGATCCCTCCTTTGGATGTATTTTACAGCCCTAAACATAAGGCTGTTGTCAAAAGACAAAGAAAGAAAAGAAAAACAGAACAGGGCATATTCTCTACTCCATCAGAGGAGTTTATGAATATTGTTTATAAGAACAATGAAATGAATCCATTTGAAGACCTCACGAAATTGTCCCAGTATACAGGAGCTTATAGTGCTGCAACAGTGGATAAAGTTGCAGAAGTTTCTCAATTGGTAACTCAGAAAGATCTTCACATAGTTTCACTGGAAGAACAGGCTAAGGAGAATCAGCAACTGATTAGCCAATTGCAACAACAACTACAGGATCAGACACTCAGGTCTAAAGAATTGGAGAAACAGCTTGCTGAAGAAAAGAAGAAGGTTGATGAAAAGCTTTTAGGCAAACAAAAGCAGCTAAATGAAGAAATTTCTAAGTTACAGAGTCTGTTACAAAATGAGGAAAATGCAAAAATGATTAAAGAAAAGGAATTTCAAGCAACTTTGGATAAGTTTAAAGATTACCCAAAGTTAAATGAATTCAAATCAGAAGCCCTTGAGGCTAATAAACTATTGACTCAGCAGTTAATTGAATTTTGCTCAAAGATGTCACAAGCAGAACCTTTATGTGATATTACTTCATCTTTGATCCAAAATATCATAACTCTTAGACAAGAAATAGATGATGCCGATGAAAATATTTTCGAGTTTCTCAACTGGCAGGATACAGAAAAAGGAAAAGAAGCAAATCTTCCTAGGATAGAGGAAAAACACAAAGAAATCTTGTTTACAGAATGGGAACATCAACTAATGAAAGCTGAGAGAGCAATATCCAGGGCCAGAAATACGATGAATAATATCACGCAACTCATAAATGACAGCTTATACTCAATTAATCTCATTTCAGACTGTGTTCCTGGCAATTTGCCAAAAATAAAAGAAACTGAAGACAGGTGGAGAGAAGAAATGGAAAGGAAAAGTCAACAAATCGGCAAACTTCAAACGATATCCTGGGATAGTATGTGGACTCATTTGATCAAGCCAAACAATCAACAGGCAGCTATCAAACTTCTATCAAACGCTGTCGATTGTCTAATTCCAGAATTTTCTGATGCCACCTATGCTGGACAGTTGCATTCTGAGATGAGTCATCCACCAAGACTCCGAGATATGTTGAACATTTGCAATTTGGCTTCATCAAGCGAGGGAGAAAAACAATGAATCAATTTTCATTCAAGATAGCATTTTAGTTTTAATTTGATAAATTGTAGCAGTAGTATTAGGATTTTGTTATGTAATTTATTATTTAAATCCCTCTCATGCATTTAGAGAGGGATCGGAAGTTGTAATATTTTGAGGATTTGGAGCTAACATTTCTGTTCTTCATTCCTTATTATATTTATATGAAAGATCACATCTGGTGATTTTTGTGCTCAAAATTATCTTTGAAGTGTTGCATTTTTGTGCCTTTGGATTTAATTTTACATCGGATTTACTAGATCAGAGTATCACATTTCGTTTGACAGTCTGCAAGATGAATGAGGTATTTTTATCTGTTCACTGTTGATTTTCTCTGTTATATGGTATTCATTTGAAGAATTTGCTATCATTTATATATTTGATTTTCATAATATTTCCTTTTGATATTATCATTTCTGAGTATAATTGGAATGTTATCATTTATAGGCATATATGAATGGTATATAATGATGAATGCAATATGCTAATATAACTCTGTTTAATTTATTAAACAGAGTTATCTTTATTCGTTTCTGCACATTTCAATTTAATTAATAATACATTTCCATGGTTATTATTAGATTGAAACAATCCTAAGTTGTATTCACATATAATCACCCGGGTTAAAATTAGAATTTCTTTATCAGTATTTAGTTTAGATTAGATAGTTTTATTTTCCGTTAATTTAGTCCCATTTTCACCCATCCAATTCAATCCACTTAGTTATAAGGAAACTGGTCCTTTAAATCCAGTCGGAGCCACCATCCCAAACGGAAAAGGAGCTGTCTTAAGGTCCCGACCGGGTGGTTTTCCCCCAATGTTTGAAGCAGAGATTTTCTAGGCTTCAACATTTTTGGCGCTAGAAGGAGGGCATTCAACTGTGAATGGCAAGCAAACCCAAATCTACAAACCATTCTAAGAGTAATTCTCCCTCCACATCACCTCGTACTTCCCAATTGCCTGCTGATTCTTCAGCATCCAAGCAAGAAGAAGATGTATCCACTATCACTGCACAAACCCACCATACTTCAGAACAATTAAGTCTTGAATCTCCTGAAGTTCAGTCTCTCATCCAGAAACTTCAGAGTTTCTCGATTTCACCACAGAAATCTGAGCTATCTCAAAGCAGTGAGACTTCGCAATTCAATCTACCTCACCCTCTTACTAGACTTCAGAGTGAGAAGCTCGGTATTGAACCTACTGAATTTCCTTTACCTAAAAGGAAAAGGGCAAAGAAAAATACTGAATATTCTGACAGTGAAGCACTTTCATCCACATCTTCCATCTCATCTTCCCCAGTGCGAAATCAACCATCCAATCCCTCATTACATATCGTTGTTCACCAGGAATTGGGAACTTCAACATCTCAACCTGCTCATTCCTCAATATCAATTCCTTCCCAGACATCTGGAATTTCAACAACAGTATCATCCACCACTGGTATTACAATGGCAGATCCATGGACCAGACCTGGTGCAGTCAACATGCCCGCACCATTACATGCATTACCTGATGCTCCTGAAAAATGGCTACCCAAGTTTAATCCAGAAAACGGAACCCAAGCTGAGGAACATATCAATAACTTCATGTTAGCAGTTAATTTGAAGGGAGTAACTGAGCAAGATGTCGTTGTTAGGCTTTTTCCTTATACATTGCAAGGATCAGCAGGATCCTGGTATTTTTCCCTGCCTTCTGATTCTATTACCAGTTGGGACATTTGCCAAGAACAGCTTCTCACTAAGTATGGAGACGATAGATCTTTAGCTACACTAATAAATGATCTCTCCAATCTTAGGATAGAGCATAGGGAACCCATTAAAGAATTTAATGCTCGTTTCAATAAACTTTTGAATAAAATCCCAACGACTTCCAAACCAAGTGAACAAATCAGAAGTGAGTGGTATATTACTGCCCTACCTGCCAATATAGCTATTTTTGTAGACATGGCCGCAAAACCAACACTTGCTGAAAACATGAAAGAAGCACTTGCTGTGGAAAAACGTATTAATGCTCTAGAAAAGAAAGCGGCTCTTGAGGAAAGAAAAACCAAAAAAGTTTCATTCAAAGAAGACTCAAAGAAGAAAATCTCGATAGATCCATATGATATGGAAGGCCTCCAAAAGGTCCTCAAGACTATGTCAAATGAAATGATTGAAATTAAGAAACAAGTAGCTGAAACTTCAACCAAAAGGCCCTTTAAGAATTATAAGAAAACCGAATCAAAACCACCAAATATCATATCTTATGCAGATTCAGATCAAGAAGAAGAAGAAGAGGAAACAATCTCACTAACTGATAATGAAGAGGAAATTGTTGAATGCCATGGCATGTGGGATTTCATACTGCCCAACTCCGATACATATAATGATGAAGAAGCTTTACCTGTCTCTACTAGGAGTAAAGGTACTTCCGAACCTGTTCAGACAACTTCAAAGAAACGGAGTGCAGGTGCTGCTACAACAAAAGAAAAAGTACCTACAAATAAATCACCCGCAGCAGTCCCCCAAAACCCACCTTCAACTTCAAGTACTCCTCCAACATCCAAAACATTAGTAGTATCCGATTCAATGGATTACAATATTGTTGATGATATGAAGAAAACTAAGGCAAACATTACTATGTTTGAACTTAGCAAATTAAAACATCAACAGAAATTGCTTCTCAAAGAATTGAATGATGTTCCCTGTTCACCTCTTCCCAGTGCTAAAGCTGCAAATGATTCTGGTCAACCACCTTCTGGTATGATAGAAGCTACTGATTCAGTCCTGATTGGCGATAGATCAAATTCTCACACTCCACCCTTCCTTTTGACTTTTGAGATCTACAACAAAAACCTACACAATTGTTTGATTGACTCAGGGGCATCATCCAATATAATGCCAGCTTCAGTTTGTTCCAAGCTGAACATAGAACCCCAAAAGTCTTCCATACATATTGTAAAATTAGACAGAAGCAAGGTCCAGGTTTTAGGAGAGATTAACTCTGTAACTATCAGGTTAGCAGCTGATCCACGGGTAGTTCAACGAATTGATATCTTAATAGCTGATATACCTGAATTTTATGGGTTGATTTTGAGTAGAGATTGGTCTGAAAAACTCCACGGGTATATTTCTACCGATTGGTCTCACATGTGGTTACCTTATGGGGGAAAGCCAAATCAAATAAAAATCAATCGAGAGAAACACATGACCCATACTGTAACAGATTTTGAACAGGAAAATCAACCAATTGCATTTAATAACAACATCTTGGGAAATTATTCATCAGATTCATTTTTCGGAAATCTCACTGCCCAACCATCCCCTTTCTCAGTAAATAGTTTAACATCACAGATTGAAAACTATTCACAAACTGATAGGTCAAGATGTTTTAGTGATACTGGGGAAACTGTAAATAATATTGTTAATACTTCTTTATTTTGGTCTTTATATTTTGACGGCTCTAAATCTAACGAAGGTTCAGGAGCAGGGTGTATCTTGGTTAGCCCGCAAGGTGAAAAAACAATGCTGTCCTGTAGGTTAGAATTTGAATGCACAAACAATACAGCCGAGTATGAAGCTTTAAAAGGTGAGGAGATCCCTCCTTTGGATGTATTTTACAGCCCTAAACATAAGGCTGTTGTCAAAAGACAAAGAAAGAAAAGAAAAACAGAAAAGGGTATATTTTCTACTCCATCAGATGAGTTTATGAATATTGTTTATAAGAACAATGAAATGAATCCATTTGAAGACCTTACGAAATTGTCCCAGTATACAGGAGCTTATAGTGCTGCAACAGTGGATAAAGTTGTAGAAGTTTCTCAACTAATAACTCGGAAAGATCTTCACATAGCTTCACTGGAAGAAAAAGCTAAGGAGAATCAGCAACTGATCAGCCAATTGCAACAACAACTACAGGATCAGACATTCAGGTCTAAAGAATTGGAGAAACAGCTTGCTGAAGAAAAGAAGAAGGTTGATGAAAAGCTTTTAGGCAAACAAAAGCAGCTAAATGAAGAAATTTCTAAGTTACAGAGTTTGTTACAAAATGAGGAAAAGGCAAAAATGATTCAAGAAAAGGAATTTCAAGCAACTTTGGATAAGTTTAAAGATTATCCAAAGTTATATGAATTCAAATCGGAAGCCCTTGAGGCTAATAAATTATTGACTCAGCAGTTAATTGAATTTTGCTCAAAACTGTCACAAGCAGAACCTTTTTGTGAGATTACTTCATCTTTGATCCAAACTATCATAACTCTTAGACAAGAAATAGATGATGCCGATGAAAAGATTTATGAGTTTCTCAACTGGCAGGATACAGAAAAGGGAAAAGAAGCAAATCTTCCTAGGATAGAGGAAAAACACAAAGAAATCTTGTTTACAGAATGGGAACATCAATTAATGAAATCTGATAGAGCAATATCAAGGGCCGGAAATATAATGAATAATCTCACGCAATTCATAAATGACAGCTTATATTCAATTAATCTCATTTCAGACTGTGTTCCTGGCAGTTTGCCAAAGATAAAAGAGACTGAAGACAGGTGGAGAGAAGAAATGGAAAGGAAAAGTCAACAAATCGGCAAACTTCAAACTATATC
>CM076574.1:152491458-152584382 GCA_034641835.2 Pinus albicaulis
ACACTATTAAATCTAGTGCAGTAAGCTTGCACACTTTCCCCAATGTTTCTATGGAGGTTCTTGTAATCAGAAAGGACTTGGAGAGGATTCTTCTTCAATTCCCATTTGTTTAATAAAGTCTGATGGAAGGCTTGGGGACCATTGATACTATGGGGGGTTAAGCCTTTAAACCATTTTCTTACTTCTCCCCCTAAGCTCTGAGCAAATAGTCTAAGCTTGACAGAATCATCATCAATTTCATTTCTATTAAAGTAGTCTTTCATCTTATCCACATGTTGTGATGCAGTAGTAGCATTACTCAACATCATATAATGGAATTTTGGACTGATAGTCCTGTGGAAGATTGACTAATGGTACAACAAGGACTAAGGGAGCATACCATGCTGCCATGATATGTGGAGGGGGTGGATTCACAAGAGGTGGATTAAAAAAAGGGAAACTGGGCTGAATTGGAGTGGTTTGGACAGTGAATGGAGGATGAAGGGATGTGGATGAAACAACAGTAGATTGCTGAGCTGATCTTGGATGAGAGACACCTAAATTGTGAAGGAAATGTAAATTAGGAGGTGTTGTTTCTCTACTACCAAGATGTTCACTTGTTTCTGGGAATGAAAGTGAAGACTTAGAGTCTAGCTGAATTATATCATCAAATGACCTAGTTCTAAATTGATTTACTAAGTCAGCTTGTGATTGTTGTAGAGCTGAAAGATTTTCAAGAACTAAATTAGCTCTCAAGGGTGATCTGAAAACAGTTGAAAAATTTATCTTAGGCGACTTCCTAAGGATATTTTCTGGATTATCAACTACCTCAGGTGGATCTGGGTTAGGATGGGCTCTAGTATGAATCTTTATAGGAGCCATTATGGTGTGTTTTTCAGACCGTACTAAACAAGAAAAGTTCAACCAGATGTGACAGTCTTTAAGAGGTCAACTAATCTGTTTACACAAATTTTAATCCTACAGTCCTCTAACTGAGTTTAAATTATATTATAATGATAAGGGTTCTTCCTAGTCGAGTCTTAAGGTATGTTGAGGATCGTGGAGTCGCAAACTGGAAGTTTTTAGCTCCTAAGGAGATAAAAAGGTTTTATGGTCCACCACCATGTTTATTGAATTCCAATCTGAAATATTTTTGGGTTTTCTGAGTTATTTTTCAGTCCTATTGGTTGTTTAAGAGTGTGCTAAATCTGCTTCAAAACTTAGCTACGGTTATGAGACAAAGACAGTGTACTCTTATGGCTAAGCCAGCTGATTTTTCAAGGTCAGATAAACTCATATGAGAACCCTAGGGTTTTCCTAGTTTGTCACTGATTCAAACAAGTTTTATCATGATTACCACTACTTGGTAGTGCTTGAAAAGGCTGCTTTAAACTCACAATGTTTGTATGAAATTTTAAGGGGAACCAGAGATTTTGGGTTCGATCCCCAGTGGAGTCACCAAAAATGTTAGGAATCTGTAATTTTAGCAGATTGGTGAGACTAAAACTACATAAGCAACATTATTTCAACCACTTTGGGATTCTAGGATCTAGCCCTCCTGAATCCAGAGAGGGATCTCTCCAATAAGTGTAAAGATTGGATTTATCTTTAAGGTTTTGGGTAATGATATTAGGCTAGTTATGAAGGCTGAGGGTTTTGTTTTGTTTTTGGATGGTTGAGCATGAATATTGTTTGAGGGAAAATCCTAAATGGAAATATTTTCAAAGGTGAGAAGTTGCAAGCAATCAGAGTAAGCTTTGGCTAAAAAGATAGATATAACGCTGGTTTTTAGTCCATTGGGCTATGGAGTCATAACATGGCTTTAATTGAGCAACAACATCAAGAGTGATCCAAGGGGAAAGTCATATATATCACAAGATTATCGAGATTAAAATGATGGAAATGGAAACAATAAAGTGTTGGAGGGGTGGAAACTGATAATAATTTCAACAAGGATTTATAGTCAGTCCAAACAAGAAAAGCCTCTTAAGTAACTGTTTAAAACCAACCAAGGACAGGGCTAACCATAGACTTCTTGGGCAAGTTTGTATTAAAGCAGCTTAATTGAAAAACAATCCAGTAATCCGCATAATTACCTTCAGAAAGTATGAAAAAACATAAGAGAATCAAAGTGCACCTTAAGATTAGATAAGGTGCTTTTAAACCTAGTCTGCTTTCAGCCAACACCAAGGGAAACCTTCAAAATCTGCCTTTGGAGAAATAAAAGCTAGAAAATAGGGCAAACCATCACTTTCTAGTCTATCTTTAATAAGCAAAAAATTAAAATAACATTCAAGAAGAATTTTTAAGGCAAGCAGTAGGACGAGGGAACGCCAACATTCCTAACTGCTTGGACTATATTGAATCCTTCTTGAATAAACAAATTCGGAGGAAAACATTAAGATAAAGCTTATCAGTCAGAGAAGGGTACTGGTAAAAAGTAAATCCTGACTCTATAATTGTTGTTCTTTATCAGAGAATAGTGAAAAATATGGCATACATAGAAGGAAAGAACAATAACAAAGAAAGGGGCACTTCACCAGTGATATAGACCAGGATCCCAAGAAACAACTTGTTATTGATGTCAAACCAGTTACAGTCTTCAGGTCCAATGTTTTAGTTCAACAATCATCTTCACTTTTCTCAGCCTATTTTATCTAATCACAAACAGAGCTTCAAGAGCCAGTGAACACTATTTACAAGTAGGAGTTTCAAGTTCAAGTATATTTCAAAGTTCTGCAACCAACAATTTCTCATCTTCTACAGAAGTATTTATAGAAGAATAAGGAGGTGAGATCTGATAAAATATCTCCCAGGGCAATTAATGTAGACTAATGACTTCTCGGCCTTTGAGGGGCTCAATGGAGAAGCATACAAGTATTCTTACTATATTAATTGATTTACATTTAAGATTAAGCTCGGTGGGAGCTTTTGTTGACTTTTGAGGCTCTGTGTCATGAATGTAATAACTCTGCTGATATTTTTACATTAAATTCCTTTAGCAGAATTAATTATTCGGCTGCGTTAAGGCAAATATCTGATTTTGATCAATAACTTCGGCCTCTGTTTGAATGATTTGAGGCACAGGTGGCCTTGTTGTAGCTGGGAGGAATCAAATTTGCCTCAGATGTAGCGGTGGAGGCCTTTCTGTCTGATAAAACACTTATGATTTTCTTTAACTGTGTTTTAATTTGGAGGGTTAGGCTTTTGATAATGAATCTTAGCCGTAATCCTCACAAATCTGTCTTCAATCTTCCGTTCTGCTATGTTCTATCTTCGACACTGATACTCTTTTATAAATAACACTTTGTTTTGTTGATGTGTAGGCCGCGCAGGGCTCATATGGCATCAATGCTCATGAAGCATTGATGAGACGTGGAATAGATCCCTCATAGTTCTTTCTCTTTGATAACGAAAGGCTAGGGGATCGTCACCCTCCGCTTTTTTTTGCTTCTTTTTTTTTTAATATTACAATGGGAAAAACCTTTGAAACCTGCAAAACACAAACAATATTTAAGAAATCCTGCGTTTTTGGGTTTTACTGTTGCAGAGCGTGTGGGGAGAAGCGTGGCCGTTGGATGGAAACATCCAACAGTCGAGATTAGTTAAGAGAAGGTTAAGAAGGAGAATAGAGGGAAGAATAAGTCGGAGACGTCAATTGCGCAATGATCAACGGTGGTGAATAAATCAGGAATCGGCGATCAGAGGGGGGAAAAGTAAAGTAATTAGACGCGCCCGATGGAAAAACCTCGATGCGATTAGATGAAAACCGTCGATCTGCAGATCAGATCGACGGTGGGAGATACGTCGAGAGATCGCAATCGGCGGGGAGAGAGTAATAGAAATCACCGATGCGATTGGCGTGATCGGGGAAGGTTGATGTGATTGCGCGATCGGGCCATCGCACTCGGAGGTGACAGTCCAATGCACCAAATGAAAAATCGTGATGTGATATTGCGCAGGTCGTTTGATAGGTCTAATGATCAATGGCGGAGATGGTTTTATATCATGTTCCGGCAGAAAAACTTAACCCTTTATGAAAACCCAAAGTTTTAATAAAACATAGGTTTATCGGGGCAGAAAGTATATATAAAATGGTTGGCGCCTGTCTGCGGGGCCGTGGGTTTATATGAAGAGCCATAGGCCCGAGGCTTTTATAATAAAGGGCCAATCGCATCGGAAGGTTGGGCCCGGTATTTCAATCTAACCATTTGAATCTTTGCGATGCGATGGGTGCCTTGGGACTTAAACTCTTGGTCCCGGGCAGGGGCAATATGGAATGAAAAGCGGAGGGGCGAGCTTTTTATATATATGGGACTTAATCGCATTGGAACCTTTTAAACACGGCACACAAACTTATGCACTCAGTCTTTGCGATGCGATAAGAACTTTGTGGGATTAGCACCTGGTTCTAGGGTGCGGACACGTGGAGGGGAAGTGGTTTAAAACTTAGCCTAATGGGGCTTAAGCCTTTATACAAAAATATGTATTTTTTATGATTTTGTCAATGTTTTTTAATGGATTTGGGGGTTTCGGTATAGTTAAAAAATGAGTTTTAAACTATGTAAAAATGATTTTCATGAATGGAAGAAGGGGAATCATGAATAATAGAGGAATTTTATGGAGACAAAGGGGAGAAAATGAAGGTTAGCTATGAGTGGAGGAAAGGGAAGAAATGATGTTTTTGCAGCAGTCTTTTCTCATGAAATCAGCAGAATTTCTGAGTGTAAAAAGGGAAAAGCAGCGAAGATTCGGACAGAGGCATGGGGCCTTCAAGAGTCTTCAAGAGATAACACTTTTTAGCAATGAAATTTTTTCCTTGAAGGCACCAAAAATGTTTTAGCCAGCATTTGATATAACAAATTTTTATTGCTAGCTAACACACTATAATCAACCAAACAATTATGGACATTAAAATTAATTATTTTGAAAGTTAAAATAAATGGAGGGCGGAGAGTGTTACAACTCAAATTTACAACATTAACTACATATTTGATAATATAGCAAGAGTTACAGGACATTACTTGAGAAGCAAAAACTTCTTTACATGTCAAAGAGTGCGTTGATATTTCCTATATAATCAGTTTTCGCTAACCCATTATCTTTGTGAGCTAAAATATTGAAATGTTTGCCCAAGATATTTTTATATCGTCAACAACATTATAATCGATACTTTCCATCTTAATCGGTTGTGCTCTCGAATCATGTGGTGTAGATTTATTCAACTCTTTAGGAGTGTTATACTTTTTCTTTTTGTTAGTGGACGTGTTCTTGGAAGAATGAGCACTTCCAGACATGTTCTGTGAATTCTGAGTTAGATTGGAAGGTGGTCGAATTATGTGCAGCAATTACGTCTTAAGTTCTTTCTCAAAAATAGGTCACTTGCTCCTTAAATTTTAATGACCAGTTGATTGTTGGGGAGGAGCTTCACTCATTGACTAATGATCAACACTCTTCTTATTAGTGTTGTATATAAAATTAAACATATTCACTGAGTGTCCAACAACTGAAATTTCTTCGGTCGCAGAAGGTTCATTTGATTCTTCACTTTGCTCAGTTTGTTCTTCCACTAACAAGGTATCAACTAGATTAGCCATAATAGTGTTCATATTATGATTCCACTATGGGAATGTATTTTTTGGATGCTTATCTTGACGAATAGTGAAAAAATTATTCAGGCCCAAACTTTCAACATTGAACACCACATTAGAACTTTGAGAATATTTGATCGGTTGAGAGTTATTTATCTTTTTAAAGAAAGACGACCTAAAATAATTGCTTCTATTAGTGGATGCCTCACTTTACCTTCTCTTTAACTCTGATACTTCATTCGTGAGGAGTGACAAAGACTTGTTCAATATTTCCATATCAAACGAGTATTTCTCCTTAGCTATGTTGGAAGAGGCCTAGGTTTTCTCACCAGTTTCCTTGGAGTATTTGGGATAATCGGTGTCTTTAATGACTCCAATGGAATGAAAAAAAATATATACAGCAAGAGATTCTACAAAGTTTAAGTCCAAAAGGGATTTGTATAATAATATTTAGTGATTTCATTGTGTGGTTGTACATCAGCGAGGAACTTGTTCAACAAACAATTAAATATTTGGTTAAAATATTTAACTCTTTCTTTGTCCCCCATTTTCAAGTTCCCAAGTTATTTTAATAACATGGCAGCATTTTATCATGTACAAATTTTTTCCAATTTTTTTTTCTTAAACTCCCTCGAGATATGGATTCGATTGACTGGAAGATTGTGATACCATACAAATTCTCTACCTTCTAAAGTGTACGGAAAGAGTCTACAAGAGACATCTTCCAAACATACCTCAAGCATATGTAATTGCATGTATAAGTCATCAATATGGTATTCTGCTTTGATCTTCTTATCAGGATTGAACTTTTATAACAACTTTTACAGATGTTTTGGCATCTTATGAAGATTATCCTGAAGAGAAAGTGGCCCTTGGGCCATCTAATCCAAGTTTTCATTAGCCATATATTTATCTCTCTCCTCCTCTTCTTTTGAGTCTTAAGAGGCTTCTCCTTCGCCATTAAAATATGTGTTATAATCGGGATGTTTCTCGTCATAAAACTAAAAAACTTCCCTTTCACTGCCAAAATTCTCCTTAATGGGTGGAACTTCCCCTTGGTGACTTGTTCTTTCCACAAGATTAACTAACTTCTCAAGGGTTGCGATAACCAAATCTTCTATTGAAGAAACAAATACACCACTAGGAGTTGTTTATTTATTTATAGGCTTATGAGGTAGAATAGAAGAAACATGGAGTAAACCAAGAGCTCTTGTAAACTAACAAGTAATGGGTCATATATTTTAGAGTTGATTGTAAGCAACCTCAAATGCTTGTCCCAAACTAGACTGGTAAAATTCCTCTTTCTCTTGAGTATGAGTTGGAGTGGAAATGGGAACGTTAATTCCTTTCACGGAATTATGTTTGTTAGGATGTGGTGAGTTATTAGTCATAAAAAGGTGGTTTCCCTCCTTCGAGAACCATAATGTTGACGTTGTTGGATCCCAGCAACATGCAAGGGGGTCTCCTGATGAAAATTCCCAATTAGACTTCACACCATTTGGTGTAGAATCCCTTCCAGAAATAAGGTTTGGTAGCCATTTTTCTTATATATTTTCCTTGGATGCGATGATAAACACAAGGGAGTAATGTAGATGTACTTTTGAATGAACAAGTGATTATTCCTTATGGAATGTTTAGTTGCAGAATGTATCAAGGTTATTTCACCGGAGGGGAAATAAAAGTGGGCCTTTTAAAGAAGATTAATAGTATTAATCTAATAAATATGTGTTAGCATGTATATATGTAAGAATCATCGATCAACTAGATAAATAATTCACATAGAAGCAACGATCATTAAAACAAGTACAACACACCTTCAACAATATAAACACCAAAGCCATCGAAATAGTACAATTTATTTAGTACATATGACAATTAAATATATTGAAAACATTCAGAGAGTAGTATTACAATATTTAAGACATACGCATGAAAGTGTGTTGGCTCAATGAGCTTTGAGTATCAAGCAAAAATTCCAAGATGCATCAGTACAATGAACACCACTAGCTCCAATAGTGGAGTGTTAGATCTACCACTTTCTCCTCCAAAATAAATATTTTCCTATCTAATTCCTAGTGGGAGGAGCCAAGGTGAAAAGTCCTTTGCTTGAGCTATGAGGGTTTATATATAACAAATGGGGTGACTCTTCACCTTCCTTCTGAATCTTGGACTACCCTCATGACTCTTTGACTTCCATATGAAATTTTGACTTCTTCATGAAATTTCACATTCTATAGATGACTCTTGGACTTCCACACTACATTAAATTTCTCATATATTGAAAATTACATAATCATATCCACAAATGATGTGGAAAATGATGATTCATATGACACCTTTACAAGACATGACATTACATTGATGACATGGATTCAATGATGATATGGAAATTCCAAGCCATTATTTTTGTTTTTGTATTGGTGTCTTCTTGAAAGATGGTACATGTTCTTCTTATTCCTCCTCCATAAGGCTTGAAGGTATGGAGTCTTCACTGTGATCTTTATATTCAGTTGTTGTCGTAATTTGGTGTCCCTTCACCTTCTCTTTCAATGATCAAATTTTCTTTGCGGCTCCATAAGTGTCTTTTAGTATAGTTTCATTCTCCTTATTTTCAATCATCATCATGTCATGTTAAAATATAATCCTTGTAACTGGAACTCACTCATGATAATATTACATTAATATAGACAAATCCTAATCTAACATGCTTCATGAAAATCAATTATTGAGTTGGAATTGGGTTTTGGACTCAGAGGCAGACTCAGGGATTGTGCACTGTGTAGTTCCAGACGTTGGGAGTGATGGACTGGAGCTTGATACTGCACAATGAATAGTTTTGGAGACCTAGGCAAAATGACTACACAGTTGAGGTGCTTAGTGAGGAAATATTGAGCCTTGAAGTTTCTCAATGAACAGTACGTGAGAGAAAGTGAGAGGCCTATGGATTGTGCAATTGTGTATTTCAAGGAGGTGGGATGATAGCATGAGGCTTGCCACTATGCAATACGTAGAAGGAGGCTAACTGTGAGATGAATTTTGTAGTTGTAGATTCTGTTGCTGAAATAGAATTGTAGCTGAAGATGTAGAAAATATAGTTTGAACACATGTTGGAGATGAGCTAGTAGAATCTATGATAGTTATGATTGTATGCTGCTCTGTTTCCTTGCTTTGCTCTATGTCCATATGAATTCTTGCTCTCTTTTTGTATTTCATTTTGAAATCTCTACTAGATGTTTCAGTCTCCATAGTAGATTGATCATTTCTTGGCCTCTTTCATGTTGCCTCTTTCTCTTGTTCTTTTCCTCTGTCTTTCTTATCTTCTGTAAACTTCTTTTCTTGTGGACTAGGGGCCTGTATGCTTGAGGTTGAAATCACCTATTCTTCAGCCTCCTGAAATGTATTTACTTCCCACTCTGTTCGGTTCATGAATTGATCAATTTCAGGCCTGTGGGTGTGGATATATGGAGTTGATTTATTTTCCACCCTTTTCTTGGAGATGATGCCCAATGGGTCATAATACCAGGTGAAGCTATGTGTGAATTTCATATCCTTTAGCATCCTATCAGCCTCCTCTCTTGCTTCTCTTCTATTGCAAATGAAAGGATAGATTTTGGATTTTATCCTAAAATAAGACTTCTTTTTGGCAGATATAAAGTGTACCTCATCTGCATTTATCATCTGCCAGATGTACTCCGAGGAAAACATCCTCATGGCGAGGAACTTTGGAAGCTTGTAAGGGGCCAACTCACACCCATATATTCTAAGCTATGTGTAGTTCCGGTACAAGTACCAGTCTCTAGTTCTTACTTGGTTTGACAGTTGCATGATCTTTTTAAACTCTTCATTGATCCTTGGTTCGATAGTGTTGGTAAGGATGCTCATTGTTGGATGCACAAAGGCTTCAACAAATGTTTTGTAAGTGTAATCCTTATGTTCCTTGTTAGTGTCCTATAAGTATAGGATTCATAATTTGGAATTGACTTATGATAGTCTTGTAAATATGTACATACTTTGATTTCTGCAAGTTTCTTTCCCATATTTGTAAAAAATAAAAAATAAAAATAGAAAAGTAAAAAGAGGGTAAAAGTCCTAAAATAAATATCAAAGGACTTAGAAAAAATAATATACCCCAAACAAAAATAAATAAAACATGATAGTTAGCAAGTCCAAATGCCACTACTTTTTACTGATGATTATGGCAGAGTGTCAATAAATGTCATAATCCATGATGAGTTGAACTGCTTAATCTTGACTTGTCATGTTTCAATTTTATTGTTGTAGAATAGTGAATAAAAATTAGTCAGACAGTTTAATCCTGACTAATTAGTAGATAGGTAGAGAATAAAGAGGTGCTCATCAGTTTAATCTGAGCCCTCGGATGATATAAGGTAGATTTAGATAGTTTTTACTGCTTTCAAAAGAATAAAATTTTCAAGGTTGCTAGCTCAAATACACCTGCAAAATGGAAGAAAAAAAATGTTAGATTAAAATTTGGGTAGGTAGAAAGAAGTGGGAGAATCATGTAAATACTTTTCACCAGGAAAAATCACTAATTTCCCTCCCCTATATTTATTCTGCATTCTAGACTTTCAGTCAAAGAGACTCAGAGCATTTCTCTGACTTTTGTTGGGACCGGACCCAAGGCTCAATGACTGTTTAGTTAAAAATATTTGAATTCCTATAATAATCCCTGTTTGCCATCATTTACCCTTCATTCATCCATTTACATTTCAAAATTCATAAGTAAAGACTTTTTACTTAATGGAAAATAAAATCCCCTTTGACTAATTTCCTTCATTCATAAAGACATAAAACCCTCCAAAAGTATTATATTCTAAGTTAAAGTGGTTAAATTATAAACGATTAAATATTTTTTATTATTATATTATCACTTTGCTTAAGTTATGTAATTACATTTTGGTGTTTTCATTGTCCCTTTTTTCATATTAACTTCTAAATTATCTATTAAATCCCTATAAAAAGTCCTTGTCCTATTATTATAAATATTTTTATTTTATTATCCCTAAAAGCCCACTATTACAAGCTTTTATGCCAAAGTAATTACCCCACATGTTGAAAATAGATCCCAAAGATATCCCTTTGGCATAAAACTAACCATATAAATATTCTCGTCCCCCTATAGTTTTTTAGACCATTCAAAAAGTCTAATAACTATATAATAAAACTTAAAAAATACAAAAGCGTGTTTTATTTACATATCCAATGTATTTAAAAATGTGAAAACATTTCATTATATATTACACCTTTGCAAAACACATTGCTATCCCACGCAGCTTAACCCATGGTCATACATTAGCCACCCCCTATTCATCTCTTAAACCCTAGTTAAACCCTTGTAGCCCTTCCCATGCACCTTTACCTTATATATAAACTTGGTTTATATATGTAACTCATTATCCAATAAATAAACCCCGCACCTATATAACTTTCCCATATGTTAAAACTTTGTTATAAATCATATAATATACAAAGTTTTATTACATAAATCATTGCCCGACTCATATAACTACTCAAGTCCCACCATAACCTTTTCCCCACACCTTCCCATCCCATCCTGAACGTTCGCACCCACTTTTTAGATCCAACGGCACACGATTTTTTTCGTGCTTCGAAACTAATCGATGGCCCTGAGCTCGAAATCGCGTGAAATGAGTTGTTTTATGAAACCGCCAGATGCAATGTGTCCCATTATCATTTGATCACATTCAAAAGTATTGAAACCATTTACCACTCTATCCCGACGCGAAACCCACCAGCTGTTTTTCGCATTCGAAAAATAAATCTGCCTCCTGCCTTGGATTAGACCTGTAATAAATGCCAAAATATAACGACTTATATTGAAAAGTAAAATTTTGATATATCATTGTTATAGATATTGTTTGCATTCCCGACTGGTAAGAAAACTCTACCCGACTGTGTAAAGAGCCCTAAGCCCCTGTTTGACCAATTTCTTGCCCCGAAGCTGGATTTAACCATTGTTTTCATATCCGGAGCACATTGAAGCCATCCTCTGCATCAAAAAATCCAGTTTAAAGCCGAAGATACCACCAGAAACCATTTTTGGCTATCAAGACACCTGTAAATCAGGTATTTTTCTGAATTTGACCTGCAAATTTCATGATTTGAACCACCAATCAAATGAATTAAGATACAAAGAATTGAATTGCCAATTCTAGTGTGTCCAAGACCTTGAAAAAGAGGGCAAACCCTCGAAAAAAAAAAAAAATCAGAAATTTCCATTTGCATAAATCTTCAGTTTAAAGCCAATTTCTCAATCCAAGACCATTGAAAGACAAATTCCATGGTTCAAAAGGGTTTAAAAATGCACATAAAGCCAAAAAATCCATTATTTCAGTCTTATTCATCCAGAAAACCTGTGTTTTCTGTCCTCAACTCTTGCTCAGATTCCTAGATTCTTAAATTGTCTCAGGTTTGCTTAACGTTCCTCTGTTTCTATAAATTAACTACTGCAAACAGTATAATCTTGATTTAGTTATCCTAAAAATGACAAAGAAGCAGACTACACCTAAAGCTGGGGGTCCCAAAGATGCTAAAGTTATGACAGTCAAGCCTTCCAAGCCTAAATCCTCAAAAATAAATAAACCTACTCCAGTAATCTGTTAATCCCCTTCAACCTCCAATTTCCACTGAAGAAAGCATTCCTTTAATTGATTTAGATTACAAGATTGCAGACCCTATACTGAAATTTATTCTACTAGAGATTCATAACTGGTGTCATGGTAAGTTTTTGGATAAAAAGAAATATGACATACCTATTTGGGAGTCCAATTTTCCCAAATATGTAGTTCCTGTTACTCATCTAGCCCAAGACCTTGTCAAAGTGTGTCAACAGTATTATGTTCCTGATCAAAGATCCATTTTTAATGCAGATAGGGAGATTTTGTTTTCCATTACAACAGAATCTGTAAATGAGATGCTTCAAATAAAATTTGATCCTAGAGTAGTTCCATTGTCTATTGAATCATTGACCCAGTTATATTTAGGGATGGATTTTCCTAAGAGGTTTATGGTCTTTCAGAATTTCATGCCTGCATATGTGGACATCCCAAAGGTTAATCCTCCTTATTCCACTTCAAATTTCCCTGAAGCTTCTAGACAGGTGATTTCCATGTTATAATTTATACTAGGATACTTTAATGATGAATTCACAGATGCATCCATCATTGGTTTTCTATCTACATTGTCTCTTGGGCAGCCTCCTGCCATGATCTTTGATTTTGCTAGATTCATTGTTGATAGCATCCATCATCAGTTGACAACATTGCCTAATGAAGGAGTTTTTAGATATTCATCATATCTATTCCATTTGTTTCTATTTTTTCAAGCCGAGCATTTTCCCATCGCTTTACAAAAGATGAATGTAGAGGACCAGCCTCTATCAGTGATATTTTGGACATCCTTGCTCAGAAAGGAAGGAAATGAATTCAGTTACAAATATTTTTCAGACTTGTTTATTAGGCCAACCATGAATTTGATTTACAAGTCAGAACAACCCAGAGTGAGTGAGGAAATGAAAAGAATATTACAACTGTCTGAACAATGCAAAGTAGGAGACTGGTACTTATATGAGAGACACACAGAAATAAGAATATTTGGAACCAGTTTGTCTCCTTATAAGTTACTTGAGTTTTTAACCATTGGGGTTTTTCATTGGAATATTTAAGGCAAGTTTTAAATGTAGATGCTATAAACTTCATGGCTTCAAAGAAAAAGACTCAGTTTAAGTTGAAAAACAAGATTGGCTCTTTCATAGTAAATAGTAGGGAGGTTGAGAAAGACATATCCATAATATTATCAGAATATCAATTTCAAGAAAGTTTTCAGTGGAATTATGACCCCCAGGGTTTCCTCAGTGCTATAAGGATCAAATGCAAGCTTCCACCTTTTATACATGATTCAAAACCAAATATTGAGAAATTTTCCAATCAAATAGAATGGGTGGAAAACACATTAGTAAACCCTACTGCTAATACAGAAACATTGGAAAAAGTAGACAATTCACAGGTAATGATGGTCTTCAAACAGGCAGAAACTTAAAGTAAAAGAGACAGAGAGGAGCAAGGTTATTCAGCTGAAACTATTAATAAGAACAAGTTCAAATTTATTTACAATAAAAGAGCCAAAATTATTACTGCTGAAAAGAAAAAGGCTATTGAAATAGATGATACCAATAATCAGCGAGCAAATAATGAGTACACAGTAATAGTGAATGAAACATTGACAGAAATTGGAAAAGAACAGGGTGCAGCAGATAAGCAAGGCAGGCAAATGATTGAAAAGCAGGTTGATATAGAAATTCCCTCTTCTTCCAAAACAGCAGAAGGGAAATATTATGATATAAAACAAAAGTACAAGCAAATTAAGGAGAAAAATGAGGAGATCAAAAGATAAATGTATTCTCATTTCTCAGAGAAAAACCAGGTAACAAGGATAGATTATTAACAGCTTTTGATTATTCAACTAATAAAATGATCATGTCCTTCCTTCAACCAAAGATTACAGATCCTAAAACAGTTTCAGATTATAAAAAGACAGAATTGCAAGTTGATGCAGAGAGCATCCATGAGCTGGATCAAATAGAATTTCATAGACATACATCAGAAATGCTCTATTCAAAATTAGTGGATAAAACCAGGAGTGCTACACAAATGCAAAACACTAGTTTTAATATGCAAGATCAGATTAAGCTAGACAAAGCTTCTTTAAATGCAAAAGAGATAAGGATTAAGTCCTTAGAAGATCTAGTCCTTCAGATAGGGGTGGATCCATCAAATATACAAGTTGCTCAAGCATTGATAAAGCAAAAGAATGATGGCATTACTTCTTTGAGGAAACAATTAAAACTTCCTCAAAGTGAACATCCACAAGCAAAAGAAATATTGCAAGAACAAACAGAAAAGGATGAAATGGAAAAATTAATACGAAAGCTGACTGCTCAATTCAAGGATATGGAAGATCAAATGGATATCCTTATGAAAGAAAAAGAAGCTTTGAAGGAAAGTGATGTTCCCCCTATTCCCACAGTTTTCCCTATTATTACTGCAGTTGTTCCTTCTACATTGGGAGATAAGTTGGCACCCAAAGGGTCATTGGTAACTGTAGTATCAATGCAATCAAATACTACTTCCCACACATAATCATCATCTACACAGGTACAACAAACAAGTGGAGCAGCAGAGATAGTGAAAGCCATGGAGGAAATGTTCCTTAAGAATAATGAAATCAATAGTTTAAAGAAGACCATTCAAACTATTGAATCATCCAACAGAAATGCTTTAATAACATCAAAGGGACATGAACAAAGGGAAAAAAGACTTGAAGAACAGGTACAGACTTTGCAAAAGCAAGTGAACTTTAGTGAACAAGGGTCCTATATAAAGAACTATCTCTGGACCAAGATAATTGAAGGCATCCATCTCCAATTATCATCAATTCAAATTATATATGAGCAAAAGGATTTACTTCTGGAAACACAGGTAGAGATTCAAAAAACAAAGGAAGAACTTACAAATAAACCATCTTAGGCTTTAAAGCTTATTGCATTCTTGAACAGCAAAAACAGAGATGAACTTGAGGAGTTGAAAATACAGGATAGGACTAATACAATACTTCAGATCAAGAAAGTCCTCACAAAAAGAAACATAATGAATAATTTGGGGGAGAAATGTGAGGCTATGAACCTATCAATAACAAATTTTCTGACAAAGTATACAACATTTAGAGAAGCTAGCCTCCTAGACATCCATGGCTTTAATGAGAAACTGATGGTCCAAACAGACTATGATAAGAAAATAAGGGCCCATGCCAAAGAGCAAGTAAACAATCCTTTGCCACAAGGTTCTCCCACTGGTAAAGTGATTCTATAGTACTTTGAAAATCTATTTTTCCTACAAAATGAGATTAAACATCTTTTCATGGTCAAACCAAATTTTTCAAAGTACATTGATGCAGATGAAAGCTACAGAAATTTGAAAAATATGAAGATACCCAGTGCTCAGCAGTGGCAAGAGTTTAAAAATTTGTTATAACAGCATAGAGGCAAAACAATGAAGAAAGGCACATGTAAAATAGTGAAGCTGAGAAGGAAAAACAAAATAGTTTATGTGATTTTGGTTTTTTACTGCTGATAAGTATCTTTTACAGCAGTGAAAGGGTAAAAGGGAAATCCAAGTATGACAGTGAATTAATTTTTCTACCACAGTCAAAATTTCATTTTACAGCTGTCAAAAGGTTAATATATTAGTTGAAACTGTATCAGGATAAAGAACAGGGTCAAAGAGTATCAGAAAAACAACAACCAGCAAATTTTTACTACTGTAATTTCTCTATTTTTACAGCAGTGAAGAGATAAATGAACAGTGTGAAAGAGTATCAGGAAGAAAGACAACGTTAAAGGATATAAAGTGAAAGAGTATTAATCAAGCAATATCCAAAGAGATATTTTCCAAATATGTCAGCAAGCATGTACACCTAGTCAACAAACTTGTTTGATTAGATAAGTTAGTTCTATATTTTCTAGATAAGAGGACAGCTTGCTAAAGTTGTTAAGCAGCTGGCCCTCTTAGTGTGTTAATATATTTTATTTTCCTAGAGTTATTCCTAGATTTCTCTAGGATATTTTGTAATAAACATTTTGTATAAACACTTCAGTTTATGAAGTGTTTAGTGTGGAATAAAATTGCTAAGAACATTATAGACATTTTGCTGGTACGTTGGAGGCTCACATGTGTTGATTTCAAAGCAGCAGTCTAGAAAATAGCCAATTGGACTTGTTGAAGCCTAGAAAATCTCTGCTTCAAACATTGGGGGAAAACCACCCGGTCGGGACCTTAAGACAGCTCCTTTTCCGTTTGGGATGGTGGCTCCGACTGGATTTAAAGGACCAGTTTCCTTATAACTAAGTGGATTGAATTGGATGGGTGAAAATGGGACTAAATTAACAGAAAATAAAACTATCTAATCTAAACTAAATACTGATAAAGAAATTCTAATTTTAACACGGGTGATTATATGTGAATACAACTTAGGATTGTTTCAATCTAATAATAACCATGGAAATGTATTATTAATTAAATTGAAATGTGCAGAAACGAATAAAGATAACTTTGTTTAATAAATTAAACAGAGTTATATTAGCATATTGCATTCATCATTATATACCATTCATATATGCTTATAAATGATAACATTCCAATTATACTCAAAAATGATAATATAAAAAGGAAATATTATGAAAACCAAATATATAAATGATAGCAAATTCTTCAAATGAATACCATATAACAGAGAAAATCAACAGTGAACAGATAGAAATACCTCATTCATCTTGAAGACTGTCAAATGAAATGTGATACTCTGATCTAGTAACTCCGATGTAAAATTAAATCCAAAGGCACAAAAATGCAACACTTCAAAAATAATTTGAGCACAAAAATCACCAGATGTGATCTTTCATATAAATATAATAAGGAATGAAGTACAGAAATGTTAGCTCCAAATCCCAAAAATATTACAATTTCCGATCCTTCTCTAAATGCATGAGAGGGATTTAAATAATAAATTACATAACAAAATCCTAATACTACTGCTACAATCTATCAAATTAAAACTGAAATGCTATCTTGAATGAAACAGACTCATTGTTTTTCTCTCTCGCTTGATGAAGCCAAGTTGCAAATGTTCAACATATCTCGGAGTCTTGGTGGATGACTCATCTCAGAATGCAACTGTCCAGCATAGGTGGCATCGGAAAATTCTGGAATTAGACAATCGACAGCGTTTGATAGAAATTTGATAGCTGTCTGTTGATTGTTTGGTTTGATCAAATGAGTCCACATACTATCCCAGGATATTGTTTGAAGTTTGCCGATTTGTTGACTTTTCCTTTCCATTTCTTCTCTCCACCTGTCTTCAGTTTCTTTTATTTTTGGCAAACTGCCAGGAACACAGTCTGAAATGAGATTGATTGAGTATAAGCTGTCATTTATGAATTGCGTGATATTATTCATCATACTTCTGGCCCTTGATATTGCTCTCTCGGCTTTCATTATTTGATGTTCCCATTCTGTAAACAAGATTTCTTTGTGTTTTTCCTCTATCCTAGGAAGATTTGCTTCTTTTCCCTTTTCTGTGTCCTGCCAGTTGAGAAATTCGGAAATCTTTTCATCGGCATCATCTATTTCTTGTCTAAGAGTTATGATATTTTGGATCAAAGATGAAGTAATATCACAAAAAGGTTCTGCCTGTGACAGCTTTGAGCAAAATTCAATTAACTGCTGAGTCAATAGTTTATTAGCCTCAAGGGCTTCTGATTTGAATTCATTTAACTTTGGGTAATCTTTAAACTTATCCAAATTTGCTTGAAATTCCTTTTCTTGAATCATTTTTGCATTTTCCTCATTTTGTAACAGACTTTGTAACTTAGAAATTTCTTCATTTAGCTGTTTTTGTTTGCCTAAAAGTTTTTCATCAACTTTCTTCTTTTCTTCAGCAAGCTGTTTTTCCAATTATTTAGACCTGAGTGTCTGATCCTGTAGTTGCTGTTGCAATTGGCTAATCTGTTGCTGATTTTCCTTAGCTTGTTCTTCCAGTGAAGCTATGTGAAGATCTTTCTGAGTTATCAGTTGAGAAACTTCTACAACTTTATCCACTGTTGCAGCACTATAAGCTCCTGTATACTGGGACAATTTTGTGAGGTCTTCAAATGGATTCATTTCATTGTTCTTATAAACAATATTCATAAATTCCTCTGATGGAGTAGAAAATATGCCCTGTTCTGTTTTTCTTTTCTTTCTTTGTCTTTTGACAACAGCTTTATGTTTAGGGCTGTAAAATACATCCAAAGGAGGGATCTCCTCACCTTTTAATACAATATGCCCTGTAGGATGTTCAGGAATGATTTCAACATCTTGCTCTATTTGTTCTTCATCTTTATCCTGCAATCCAAGTTGTTGAGCAAACTGATCATATTGTTTTAATAGCTGAGAAGAAACATCAAGATTAGTGGAAACCATAATCTCCTTAGTTATTTCTTTTCCTTTTTCTTTATCTATGCTCTGCTCAGTGCTTTTGTCATCCGATCCATCCTTTTGATTATGCACATCATCATTGATATTTGTGCATTTTTCTGTCATTTGAGCAGTATTTCCCTTTGGGACATCAGGTTTGTCAATAGTGACCACTTTTTGAGTGTGTACAGTCGGCTGGTTGACAGCCGATTGTGTAATGATTTTGCTGGTAGATGTTTCTACTGGCGTTTGGCCGAATGCACCTTCTGTCTCGGATTTTTGGATTTGAGTTCTCAGCTGGTCCAGAGGAACTCTCAACAATCTCTGGCTTCTAAATAAGAGAAATTTATTTATTTCCTCCTGTTGAAATTTAGACTTAGCCAAGTCAAAAATTCGAGGAAAATTATCTAATGAAACAAACAAATCATCGAACAGATCTGGTTCATGCTCAAAACGAGCAATTGAAACTGAAGCAGTGACATCAAATGCTATCTTTTTTGGATCATATTGTCTTCCAAGAATGGTTGCAAATTTACAACCTCTTATCTTGGAGACTTCCTTTTCTGCATGCTTGAAATCATTTAGAGTGAAATGACCACAATTGAGTGGGAATTGAGGCCACATTTTCTTCTTACTGTTGTTCAAAGACCTGGATATACCTTCAATTGTCAATTGATAGGAAACTTCTTGAGCGAGAAGTTTGTCTAGAACAAAAAGCGGAAGAACATGCGGCTCCACTATACTACCAAAAACCCTGATGTAAGTAAATTTTTCCTCCCCAAACCAATCTCCGATTGCAGACAGGTCGGCTTTAGCTTTATCAGAAATCCTAGGAGGAAAGCGATTAAAAATGGTTTGGAAAACGGGAATGAGAAAACCATGACAGATTCTATATACATTAGCTTGGAAATGAATCTTCCAAAGCAATTTATGATAAATATGGATTGGAAGGGGGTTATTGGGAGTCCATTTCCATCCAAATAAGGGAAATTCGGAATTGAAACAAATAGCATCAAGAATATAGGCACAAAAGAAAAAAGGAGTAGAATTTCCAGCGGTTTTTTCTTGTCTGTATTCAAGTATCCTATTGGCCATTCTATCAGAAAGAATAACAGCCCAATCCATAATGTCGGAATTCACAGCAGCTAGGATTAATGGGCCCATTTGTATAGAAAACCTAGCTGAATTATCATTGCCAAATAACCTACACATCATGGCAGCTGCATAGCAATATGGAGGCAGAAGAGAATCTACAGAATACATATCGGATGCTTCATTTCGGTGCTTCTCTTGGTTTTTCCTCCAATATTTGATAGGGTCGGATTGGACTTTGTTATTATCAGCAAAATCTTTGATAAATTCCTTGTTATACACCTTCTGTGGGTCTGGAAGGTGGTACATTGCTTTCAAGTCTTCTGCTTTAAACGAGCCGAAAGGCACTCCAGATGCTGAAAAAAACGTTCTATCTTGTATCTTTACACTGTCAATAACCCATCGAACTACATCATAGTAAGGCATGATGCTCGCTCTGGCTGCAATTCGATGCAAAAACGAATTTGCAAGTGTTCTTTCATTGATATCAGAATCGGAATCCGAGCTATCTTCGTCTGGAACTGATGCCTTCTCCACTGTGACCTTGGGGTCTTCTCTTTCCAATACGTTGTAGACTGCGTCCCATGTCATTTTCCCAAGACCTTGGCATGATGTATCTGTGACTAGTCTTAGCTTTATGGGCTTTTCTTTTGAGACCGTAGGAGTTTCGGCAAACTTCACTGGTAGAGCAGTCTTGTTTCTTTTCCCTCTCTTTGACATTTCTGCGTCTGCTACCGCTTCCCTTTGTCTGTGAATGAAAGAACTTGGTGTTCTTTGGCTCTGCAAGACAATAAACTCTCAGTCGTGATCAACAAGTCACTCAAACGGAATGATTTATGAACTTATGGTTTTCATTTATTTGTTTCGTATATTGCGTAAATGCTCCTTTTGGGTCACACTTAAATATTTAAAACCAAATCATTAACCATATTCATTTGATTCGTTATTGAATGCCTTCGTACCAATAAAGATTTGGCGCTTGTGATATATTAAAATATTCACTCATTCTAAATTTTTCGTATGCAAATAGATGAATCGCATCGAAAGTTTTCGAATGGCAGATGAAGATCACAATACGTTTATCCCGATTGATCGATTGCGATTGCAGATCTTTCCGATCTCTAATGGTGGGGTCTACCATATAATTTGAACAAATGTTCGATTTTTCTTTTGAAAGCGTTTATTATCAAACGCACATCGGATCGGGGAATTTTAACTAAGCGTAAAGATTTTCTTAAAGACTGTCCCGATTAATCGATTGCGATTGACCGCATCGCATCGGAAGTTATAATTAACTGTTTTAAACTCTTAGCGATTGAAAATTTCCGATTGGACTAATCGCATCGAAGGATTTGAAATAGGCATATGAAATTTCTTTTAAAGGTTATCTCTGATTCTCCGATTGCGATTGAACTTTTAAATTTGATTTGTTTTTTATGATAAGGCCTTGTATATTAGATCGGATCGTAAGTTTTGAATGTTGAATCTGTTTAGTAACAATATGAAATTTTCCAAAACAATGAATTTTATTTCTAAGTGTTTTATTTCTAAAAAGAAAGGGACCCTATTTCTAAATTTTATTTCTAAAATTTAAGAAAAAGGGAGGGTTGTTGTATGGTACAACAGGACTTCATAATTCAGGATTCATGCGATAATTTGAAGAGTAAAGTGCATCTATCCTGTCATTGTTTACTTTCTAAGTTCCATTCATTTCATATATGTTGTTCAATATTAATGATTAAGTAGGAGTATTACTTCAGGACTAGTGTTAGAACTCCCTGTCTTAACTACTTAATCATTCAAATGTTTTCTGCTGATTTCTGGATTTAGGAATTCTTAATTGCTCCTAGTCCCGTTTGACCCCTGCCTCCTTCCTCTTTTTCCAGATCAAAGGATCCTTCATTGACCTTTATCCCGAAGCAAGCCATCTCATCAAAACAATCTATCCAAATCTTTGAGGGTTATCTACCTTGCCCTGAATACATTAGCATCCTCTTGGCCTTGCCTTCTAGTTCTGCTTGCTCGACTTTGACTCCATAGCCCAATGGACTAGTAGATCCCTCTTTAATTTGTCTTCAAGTAATATTGTTTTCCACCAAACATTTCAAAACCAAAACCAAATTGACCTATCATAACTAGCGTAAAATATTAAACAAAACAAAGTTAAATCATAAAGAGAGAGCCCTCTCTGAAATTTAGGAAGGCTAGATACTAAATTTCCAAAGTAGGTTTGTGGTTACCCCTAGTTTTCTTAAAACTGAAAAATCCAAAAGCCCACAATCTTTAGAAATTACTAGGGTCATAACATTCCTCATTAGCATGGTTGTCCAAAAGATGACTGATTTAGGTTGGGAGTCTTCATTAACTTTCCTCATTGTAAACTGGAACCTACTGGCCTGAAAATATACAAACATGTAAACTAAGACTGAAGTGTATTTAAACACTTCCTTTGTATCAAATTTGAAAAACTGGTCATGGATGGCATCAGTTAGGAATTTACAGAAATTAAACATAATGGAAGGCTTAGACTCTGATGAAAGTATGGACAATAAACCTATCATTGCCTCATCTATCCACTGATCTGAATGGTATCCTAGCAAGTAAGAAAGAGTAGTGATTATGTGCTGGGTCCTATCAGGGAATGTAGAATATGGATAAGGAGGATTCTTCTTAGGCAATGGAGTGTTTGTAGCCATGAATAATTCTAGTGTTTTGGCTCTGCTGGAAAATTCCAACTTTTGGTATAATTCTCTGAGGGATTCATAGGAAAAAGGAATGGATTCTTCAACAACAAGAGCTTGCATCATTTGCATGATGGACTAGGCACTGATGGTAAAGAGGACTTCTCTTATGGGGGCTACAATAGATCTCTGGTTTATATCATAGCAAGCATGACATTTTCTAATAAACTCGGGGCAACTATGGGTTTTTGGGAATATATAATAGGGTAATTTAGTCTCCCACGGCCCTATATCATCGACTTCATTGATGAGCTTGTATTCTAGCTAATAGTAAACATCAAAAGATTAAATTTTGAATCAGTCTCAGGCATCTTGAAGTCTCTGTCAGCCAGGTCCACATTAGGGTGAACCATTGGGTTAAATGGCTATTTCTCCTTGTTTGGAGGCATTATTTCTCACTGAAAAATAAACTGATTGCAAATGCACATAAGAATATTTAGAGGAATAGGGGAAAAAAGAAAAGGTAATTCAACTGATCAGTAGGGGAAATGGGAGAAAAAGGAATTGATGAAGGGGAACTCTTTTGATTATGCAGACAATTGAAAATATTTTGTTGCGCCTTATTTTTCTCTGTAAAACCTTAACTTTGGTCACCTGTTACAAAAGAAACATGGAAGTAGTGTAAACTTTGAAATAGGAGGGGAAATTTTGTTTTGGAGGGTGACAGGAATACCGTTGACATGGCGCAGGCCCGTTGGATAATGGCTTAGTCAATTAAATGCCTAAAATACCTTTAGGTGGGAGTGTAGGTGATTGGACGGAGGTGAAAAGAGTGGTCATCGTGGTGCAATGAGTGTGACGGTGAGATAACGGTTAGTGGCGTGGTTTTGTCATGGTGGAAAAATTGCTTTTCGCAGGGGGTCGCAGCTGGTAAGCAGAATGGAGTGGGGGGGTGCAAAACATTTTGCGCCCAACACGTAGCATATGGGGCGGTTTGGGAAACCACCCATTTCGGACACCCTCCCCCCCCCCCCCGACATTAACTTTCAGAGGATAAGCGAGGGCCGGAAATGATCATGGACCATTGGATGACATGGAGGGATTGGAGATGAGGTGGAAGCGATGGGAGGTTAAGCGATGATGGGATGTGAGTAGATGGTGGGGTCGAGAAATTATATGTCGAGCGAGGTATAGTTTCGAGACTTTAGGACTTTAGTATATGACATTAATATGTCAAATAAATGAATTGATCCCGAAACTTAGGATACCCAATGATTTTTTATTTTTTCCTTTTTAGATAGGAAATACATGAAGTCCTTAGGATGAACTCTGGAATAAATTTCATGTTTCTCCATATTTATTTTCCTTTCATTCCTACCTACACTTTCACTAATCTAACATTTTTTATCATTCTTTTGCAAGGTGAATTTATGCTTGCAAACCCAAATCTCTTTTTTTATAAAACTCTAACCTACTCTATCCCTTATTCCTTCCATTGACTCAGATTAAACTATTGAGTCAATTTTATTTCTTCCTAACTATTGACCTACCAAGATTAAACTATTTGGAAAATCCTTATTTTCTAACCTATTCAACAAAAATTTAAAATTGTTCAATCATGCTTAAACTATATGATTGAACAAACTAATCTAATCAACAGTGGCATTTTGATTTGCAGCACTTTTAGTATTATTCTTTTTTGGGTTTTTCTTTCTTTTTCTTTTCTCTTTTTTCAATATACCCTCTTCTCTTTTCTTTTTTCATAGTTTTTTGGAAACCATTTGAATATTGAAAATATTACACAATATGAAATTTCAATTTATGAAATATTCAATCACCTTGAGATCCTATAATTTATAGGACCCTAACAGGAATTACATGATGGATTACTCATGTATCGTAAGTATTAAGATCATCGTATGTCCACGTGAAGACATCTTGATATTTCTTGAAGATGCGGATAAAATCTTTCCGCTCTTGAAGTGTACAACAAGTACCTAGATTTACATACTTCGAATATTTTTCTGTACCAATATTTACCTGTTCGTGTGACATAGTAGAACTATGGGTCTTTGTATTAACCTATCCCTTGAAGCAATTTTGCAATTCATACAGCTTTTCCAATGACATCAAACCCTTGGGCGTGTCATTTCCTCTACTTTATCGAGTTGAATCCTACAAAGATTTCTCATGCTCATCTTCGTCGATAGATGTGTCCTTAAATATGCTAGCATTCTCCATGAAATTAAATATTTGTTGGTCATAAAAAAAAATTGTAATCTTGGCAGGACTACATCATCATCATGTCCAATATATCACCTCAATTTGGGTAGGGAATTGAACTAGTGACTTCACATCAAGGAGTGCCTTAACAAAGCACCCGATCATTGCCTATCCAAGAGCCCATGGACGTATCTGTTGGTCATCATTAAAAACATGAAAATTATTTATATTATCAGTAATGGATGGCCTATAAATAATTTCAATTGAAGATCCATCCCTTAATGGTGACAACCTAGCAGCATCATTTACTAAAGTATCAACAACAACATTGTGAAATCGAGGAACAAAAATAATATTAAAAGCTTGGAATTGAGAAATTAAATTCCATACCTCTTGTTTGTAATTTATAATATTATGTGACACACAATGTATCATATTCCGTACATGTCGTGTGATAAGTTTTTTGTGACCTATTTCTTTAAGCGCTTCAACTGTGAGGATGATGGCTCTTTTCAAACCCAGAATAAGTGCCTCATATTCAACAAAGTTTTTGGTGCACTCAAATTCCAAGCAGAAAGAGATGAGATGTTTTTTCTATTGTAGTTCTATCAAATGAAACCATATCCAAATCCCTCCTACATTTTCGAACCATCAATGTACAAAATCCAAATATTATCGACACTAGGGTTATGTCCAATACTACTACTATTTACACCTACTCTACAAAATTCATTTGCACCAGTCGGATTTCGAGGAAGGAGTTCCAGCTGTGTATCTAGTGGGATGGGTGAAGGTTGTGCCAGATAACATCTGCGATCTACTTCCATAAAATAATTTCTGAAAATAACATCTAAAAATCCCATTGGTTCATTTTTTCCCTCCAGTTGTGTCATCATATGTTTCACGTAAGGCATTATTTCTACTCAAATTTGGTTGTGTTTTCCATTATATAAAATACATAAATGTGTCTAGTCAGTTGAAAAGTGCCCTTGTAATTCATTGGACTAATCTCTACTCAATAGTAGACCGTAGGCTTCGGGAATGCCCACAATTACAATATTTATACATTTGTTAACTCTATGGCTAGATAATAAATGAATGATCACATTGTTGAGCTCATAATAGCTTGGACAAATGGTATGTCTAGTTGTATGATCCACACATCAGTTTTATCCCATTTAGCATTAATTTTCTTAGCGACAAATAATGGCATAACATTTGTGAATGCACCAGAATCAACCAACAATTATGGAAATTATAATTAATTATTTTGAAAGTTAAAAGAAATGGAGGGAGGAGAGTGTTAGAACTCAAATTGACAATATTAACTACATATTTGATAATATAGCAAGAGTTACAAGACATTACTTGAGAAGAAAAAACTTATTTACATGTCGAAGAGGGCGATGAGATTGCCTGGATAATCAGTTGTCGCTAACCCATTATCTTAGTGAGCTCAAATATTGAAATGCTGACTCGAGATATTTTTATATCATAAACAATATTATAATTGATACTTTCCATCTTAAAGGGTTGTGCTCTCGAATCAGGTGGTGTATATTTATTCAACTCTTTAGGAGTGTTATAATTTTTATTTTTGTTAGTGGAAGTGTTCTTGGAAGAAGGAGCACTTCTAGACTTGTTCTGTGAATTCTGAGTTAGATTGGAAGGTGGTAGAATTATATGCATCAATTATGTCTTATGTTCTTTCTCAAAAACAGGTCACTTGCTCCTTAAATTTTAATGACCAGTTGATTGTTGGGGAGGAGCTTCACTCATTGACTGTTGATCAACACTCTTCTTATTAGCATTGTATATAAAATTAAACATATTCACTGAGTGTCCAACACCTGAACTTTCTTCAATCGCGGAAGGGTCATTTGCTTCTTCACTTTGCTCGGTTTGTTCTTCCACTAACAAGGTATCAACTAGATTAGCCATAATAGTTTTCATATTGTGATTCCACTATGGGAATGTATTTTTTGAATGCTTATCTTGACAAATAGTGAAAAAATTATTCAGGCCCAAAATTTCAACATTGAACACCACATTAGAACTTTGAGCATATTTGATCGGTTCAGAGTTATTTATCATTTTAAAGAAAGATGACCTAAAAGACTTGCTTCTATTAGTGGATGCCTCACTTTACCTTCTCTTTAACTCTAATACTTCATTCATGAGGAGTAACAAAGGCTTCTTCAATATTTCCATATCGAAAGAGTACTTCTCCTTAGCTATGTTGGAAGAGGCCTAGGTTTTCTCACTAGTTTCCTTAGAGTATTTGGTATAATCGATGTCTTTAATGACTCCAATGGAATGAAAAAAAATTTTGACAGCAAGAGATTCTACAAAGTTTAAGTCCAAAAGGGATTTGCATAATAATCCTTAGTGATTTCATTGTGTGGATTTGTATAAAAATAGTTTCTTAAACTCCCTCCAGATATCGATTGAATAGACTGGAAGATTGTGATACCATACAAATTCTCTACCTTCTAAAGTGTACGGAAAGAGTCTACAAGAGACATCTTCCAAACATACCTCAAGCATATGTAAATGCATGTATAAGTCATCAAAAAGGTATTCTGCTTTGATCTTCTTATCAGGATTGAAATTTTATAACAACTTTTACAGATATTTTGGCATCTTATGAAGATTATCCTGAAGAGAAAGTGGCCCTTGGGCCATCCAATCCAAGTTTTCATCAGCCATATATTTATCTCTCTCCTCCTCTTCTTTTGAGTCTTAAGAGGATTCTCCTTCACCATTAAAATATGTGTTATAATCGGGATGTTCCTTGTCATAAAAATGAAAAACTTCCCCTTCACTGCCAAAATTCTCCTCAATGGGTGGAACTTCCCCTTGGTGACTTGTTCTTTCCACAAGATCAACTAACTTCTTAAGGGTTGCGATAACCAAATATTCTACTGAAGAAAAAAATACACCACTAGGAGTTGTTTATTTATTTATAGGCTTATGAGGTAGAATAGAAGAAACATGGAGTAAACGAAGAGCTCTTGTAAAATAACAAGTAATGGGTCATATAGTCTAGAGTTGCTTCTAAGTAACCTCAAATGCTTGTCCCATGTAGAAATTTGAATAATAGATGAATTATTCACCGAGATTATCCTGATTACACACTATTTGAGCTTCATGCATAATACATAACCTCTTCTACCATTGATCATCAATTTGCGGAATTAGAAGCAATCGACAGCATTAAAACATAATCAAGCACACATATAACACAGTATGTAATGGGGAAAGCTTACAGCTGAAAACCCCCAACTATCTATATATTATAATGATAGAGAACATGTAACAATACATAGCACAAAGCTCCTCACAAGCTCTCAGCACTATGCCACATGCTACACACAAACTAGCTCAGATATGAACAAGTCACAAGTTCAAATCTCTTCCACCTGTCTGCCTGCCTCTACTGCGCAATCCAAGATGAGTAATGATGAGATCCAAGTTCGAATCCCACTGGCTTGTACTATGCAATTCTCATTGGCAATCTCAATCAATGTGTGTGCAAATCTCATGCACAGCTATAGTCACAACTGATAGTAGACTCACCATTTCACCCACCTCTAACACTGGTCTCCACTGAACTGTCCATGCACTGACTTAAATGATGTATTCTTTAGTTGATTTATGAGTTAATAATTAGTGAATTAATTAATAATTAATTCACACCACTCATCACTAGTGTATTTATCAGTTAGACTAAATACAACTAGTTCAACTAAGTAAACCCGAACACAACTCCATCAATTGTCTCATCAACTCCACCAAACTCTGCCACATGAGTTCCAACTGAAGTCAACCATGCAATAGCTCAACTAACCCCTAGGAATAGCGTAATTCCTTCTGTCAGCTGCATGTGCCACATCCAGAAGCCCAAACCTAAGTGTCCCAAGAGGATAAGATAATGTTTATAGTCCAAATATTATTAAGAGCTAATAATATTCGACCGATTCATTTTTAGACTGCGTCTAAAAATAGACTTCGCCCAATATGTCTAAAAATAGAGGTCCATATATTTTTACCAACTTGACCAACCATCCACAAATAGCATCCTGCAACTCATAGAACATGATCCATATGTCTAAAAATAGACTTTGTGCCAAAAATAGCCTGCGGGCCCACTTAGTGAAGGCGATTTCTTTTCACTAAGCTCCATCATCTTGTTGCATTTTCAACATCCCAGACTAGACTGGTAAAATTCCTCTTTCTCATGAGTATGAGTAGGAGTGGAAATGTGAACGTTACTTCCTTGCACATAATTATGTTTGTTAGGATGTGGTGAGTCATTAGCCATAAAAAGGTGGTTTCCCTCCTTTGAGAACCATAATGTTGACGTTGTTGGATCCCACCAACATCCAAGGGGGTCTCCCTGATAAAAATTCCCAATTAGACTTCACAACATTTGGTGTAGAAGCCCTTCCATAAATAAGGTTTGGTAGCCATTTTTCTTATATATTTTCCTTGGATGCGATGTTCAACACAAGGGAGTAAAGGGAGTAATGTAGATGTACTTTTGAATGAACAAGTGAGTATTCCTTATGGAATGTTTAGGTGCAGAATGTATCAACGTTATTTCACCGGAGGGGAAATAAAAGTGGGCCTTTTAAAGAAGATTAATAGTATTAATCTAATAAAGACGCGTCAGCGTGTATATATGAAAGAATCATTGATTAACTAGATAAATAATTCACATAGAAGAAACGATCATTAAAACAAGTACAACACACCTTCAACAATATAAGCACCAAAGCCATCGAAATAGTACAATTTATTTAGTACATATGACAATGACATATATTGAAAAAATTCGAAGAGTAGTTTTACAATATTTAAGACATACACATGAAAGTGTGTTGGCTCAATGAGCTTTGAGTATTAAGAAAAAATTCCAAGATGCATCGGTACAATGAACACCACTAGCTCCAATAGTGGAGTGTTAGAGCTACCACTTTCTCCTCCAAAAGAAATATTTTCCTATCTAATTCCTAGTGGGAGGAGCCAAGGTGAAAATTCCTTTGCTTGAGCTATGAGGGTGTATATATAATTAATGTGGTGACTCTTCACCTTCCTTGTGAATCTTGGACTATCCTCGTGACTCTTTGACTTCCATATGAAATTTTGACTTCTTCATGAATTTTCACATTCTATATATGACTCTTGGACTTCCACTCTACATTAAATTTCTCATATATTGAAAATTACATAATCATATCCACAAATGATGTGGAAAATGATGACTGGTATGACACCTTTACAAGACATGACATTACATTGATGACATGGAATCAATGATGATATGGATATGCCAAGCCATTATTTTTGTTTTTATATTGGTGTCTTCTTGAATGATGGTACATGCTCTTCTTATTCCTCCTCCATAAGGCTTAAAGGTATGGATTCTTCACTATGATATTTATCTTTAGTTGTTGTCATAATCTGGTGTCCCTTCACCTTCTCTTTCAATGATCAAATTTTCTCTGTGGCTCCATAAGTGTCTTGTATTATACTTTCATTCTCCTTATTTTCAATCATCATCATGTCATGTTAAAATATAATACTTGTAATTAGAACTCACTCATGATAATATGACATTAATATAGAAAAATCCTAGTCTAACATGCTTCATGAAAATCAATTATTGAGTTGGAATTGGGTGTTGGACTCAGAGGCAAACTCAGGGATTCTGCACTGTGTAGTTCCAGACGTCGGGAGTGATGGACTGGAGCTTGATACTACACAAATCATAGTTTTGGAGACCTAGGCAAGATGATTACGTATTTTAGGTGCTCAGTGAGGAAATATTGAGCCTTGAAGTTTCCCAATGCACAGTACATGAGAGAAAGTGAGAGGCCTATGGATTGTGCAATTGTGTATTTCAAGCAGGCAATATGATAACATGAGGCTTGCCACTGTGCAATACGTAGAAGGAAGCTAACTATGAGATGAATTGTGCAGTTGTGGAGGTCAAGGGGCTAGGGTTGTACTACACAATGTATAGTCCTTGGAGGTAGTAAATGTGAATTGTGTAGTTCCAAGAGGAAAGGGATCAGGCTGAGGGTTTTCATTGTGAAATTCACAGTTATAGGGGTTTGAGTGAGGTCAACTTAATTGGAAAGAAATTTCCAGAACTTTACTAAGTGCGGGATGAATGAGGTAGAAGTGAAACCATGAAGGAACTTATTGACGATCACATAGAATCAAAACAATTGACAACACAACATTCAACACTCGATACACAATAACAACATGATCCTGTCAATGTGACAACCATACAACAACCTTCTCCAAGTGCAAAACTTAAGATACACTTTACGACAAAAGTGGCGACACTTGTGTGACAATGCATGAAACTCTCAGAATGGGCCTAATACATGTCAATATGGTAAATATGACTCATTGACACCAAATTTACCCCTTGAAATGAAACATAACATTGCTTTTGCAATGTGCTACACTTCCCAAGCCAAAAGATGACACTTGAGTTTTCTTCCAAAAGCGACTAGAAAACTTAGAGAATATACATGGACTGACTCTTACTACTATAAACAACAGCATGCATGGTCAAAGTAGGCTCTTAAATTTGGATGTAAGTGAGAATTTTTGAGGGTGTTGTAGCAATGAAAACATGTTAAGATCTCTTTAAAAAAATTTAAATATTAATCCTTGGTTTATTATACTCTCCCAACTTTTATTAATCATGAGACACCTCTAATCTTAGAGGAGGAACCTATTTCCCCTTTTGTCCCTTGTTCTCATCCCTTTTCATTTCAGGTACAAGGTGGTCACATTCCATAGGTAGAGGAGCATAAGGGTGAAGATAATTTTTATCTCTTTTCCCTATTTAAAATCCATCTATGTCAAGATGGTGTTCCTTCATTATTGGTTGAGCTAGAATATTGTGATCTTAGAAATCAGTCAAATGGAATTAAAGCTATTAACCAGGAGAAAACATTGGAAAATCATCATTTCAATTACCATGATCCCATTGATAAATACCTAGATATCTCAGTCAATATTTTTATTTCTCAAGGCAATATAATTATAGGAACTTCTTCTTCAACTTACTATCCCTCGTTTCCTACTTTTTGTAATGAATTAACTTGTGACAAAAATATTCCATGCTCTTCGAATATACCATCCATTGAGCTGAATTTTGAATTGACATAAGGCAGTGAGGTCATCAATGATGAAGAATAAATAAATAAAATCATAGACCATCCATCCTTGCCTTGCAATTTCTAGTCTTGCATTAGGATAATTCTTTATTTTAGGTTTCTTGTGAGACTTCTCTGATCTTTACATCCCTAGATACAAAATGAGAAGAATATTATGACTTGAGTAATTTGTTTCTTCGGGTTGAAAAATATAAAAAATACAATGATGTAGATGGATTCCATATGGATAATAGTGATATTGTAGAAATGATTGATAGCAGTTGTCAGCATGCAATATATGATCTACCTCATCTCTCAAAATATGATTATTCAACTTTTGAAAGTTTAAGGAATTGTGAGGCACTTCAAGTCTCATTGATGGTTATGTTAGGGTCTCACTATCCTGATGGGGTCCACGAACTAGGTCATATTAGGATTTTTCAGCAAGATTTTGTTATTCACATTATTTCATTGGATATAATCTCACTCTTTGAGGATTTTTTTTGTTTTCAAGTTGATTTTCTTAGTCCTCAAGATAAAGCTTCTAGTCGGGTGAAATATTCTTATCTGGTTAATTCTTCTTCATGCAGATATATTGTATCTAACCGAGGGTTGGAATTCATGTATTTATTGGATGTACATAGATTTGAAGCATGCCATTTTTATTATCAAGACAAAAATCATCATTGGCTAAAATATTTCTCCCTGTCAAATTATTTCGTGACCAGTCAACTCCTTATCCTTATTATTTGTGTTTTGGAAATAATTATGTTTCTGGCACAATCAATCCTTTTGAGTATCATTCATTGATTTAACGATTCACTGGATCAAAACCCTCATGCTAATATGGATACCCAATTTTATTTGGCATATCCTTCTAACCATTTGTCAACATGTTATTATAATAGGTTTCCTAGATTTACAAGGCTATAAATTGTTTTTAATTCCCCAAGATTTTGTATTACTAGTTTGATATGGAATTGGAAACAAAGGAAATTGGTCAATAATCAAGGATCTTGTATGTCAAGTCACCAATATAGTCATAAAATTGGTTCTAGAATCATTTTCCCACTAGTATATCTAATGATAGTTGTTTTACATCGATTGATCTTGTTGAACCCGTTGATATTTATGATTGATCATTTCTTTCTTCATATACTTGTCAAGCAGTTTAGGCACTTCATCATTTTTTGGTGATTATATCAGGTCCTCACTATATTAACAAGGTTTCTAAACAAGATCTGGTTATCTTTCCTTTGCAAGATTTTCCCCATGATCTGAGTGTTCTAATTGAAAGTTCATTCTCCCAAGAGTTTCAAGGTTTTCAAAAGGATTGTTTTGAATTCCATGATCAAATATATGATGGGTTGGAAACATTTTAGTTCTAAAACTATATTGTAAATAATAAGTTTTGAGATTTCTTGATGTTTTCTAAGAATGAGAACACAGATGAAGGTACATTCACAAGAATATTTTGAGGTCTGTCTGTTTTTTGTTCTAATAAAAAAAGGTAAGGTTGCAGACTAGTTAAATTTAGTTGTTATAGCACATATTTTTTCCAATAGGCAAGACCTTTAATTTATTATGCAATTTTTTACAATCACGTTTTTATTTTTTCACATTGTTTTATATTGTTCCTAATTTATCATATCCTTCTTCTTGCAGGTCAGGAAAATCTTCGATGGTTGCATTGCAAATTTGATTTCATGTATCCTTGACTTTGTAGCCAATTTTATTAGGAGTAGGTATAGTTTCATTACATGACCCTGCATTTTTATCTTCATCTAGTCTTTGCATTAGCTTTATTTCTCGTTTTCTGTCTTACATGTTTCTTTTCATTTCAATTTTACATTTGTTCTCTTTTCCTACCTTTGCTTCCCTTGTTGTAGCATGTCCTTTCTTCTGTGTTTTTTTTAATAAGGTTGTGCATGGAAACTTCTATTGTTTGGCTCAAAAAAGAATGTAGCAAAGCTTTGAAAGGGATTTCTGACACAAATCAAACTTGGCTAACTTTTGGTCCCTCTTCTTTTCTTGGGTTTGATATATTTAAGGTCAATGATGTCTAGATGGAAAATACCATTTATTCAAATATAAAGTTATAAGAATAACCATGATGCATGCATCTATTTTAGGATCTTCATTCCTTGACTCGATATGGTAATTTAATGGTGTTTTTCTTGTCGATCCAATCAAGTAGAGAAGGGAAACGAGAAAAATAAGGGTGAGCATATTAATTTTAGAGGTATATAATAGTATCTGAAGGAATAACCTCTCTTGCTCTCAATAAGTCGAGATCCTCTTCTTCCTTGACGATACAAACGTTGATAAAATTCCAATGAGAATATTAAAAATAAAATAAAAGGTGAAAGAATAGAAAGGCTTCATGTGCAGGGAGGTGAAGCAAGCAAATTCACTGTGTACTGAACAAGCTCATTGAAAGCAAAGCAATGCTTGTGTTCCTATAGTTACTTCTTCGGGGTATTGAATAGGTCTTCTGGTAGCAGAGAAACTCCAAATATGGAACTAAAACTTTGATTATAATCTCACAAATATATACTATCCTTATCCTGGATAGAAAAAATTGGGATATGTTAAGCCTTGTAAATTTGTTTAGCCGAGAAAAGAGATAGGTGAAACTATACGTATAACCGAGATAAATGGGGAAGATTAGGTAATCCACACAATGAATCAATACTTCCTGAAAGACTAGATTCTATGCCTAAACATAGAACCAAACAGAGAAGCTAGAGTTATTCCAGTGTGTCACCAAGTGGTGTCATTGCGACAAATACCCTCCAAAATTTTGCATCCACTTTAATTTTGGATCCTCCTTGTGATATTACGATATGTCGTTCCAATTTGATCACAGTCGCTTCATGGTCGGTTGATGTTTTCTAAGTGTTCAAGTCTTCTTCTGAGATTATAACTATAGAAGCCACTTGGTTACATATGCTTAGATTTTTTATGCTTTCACAAGTGCACCTCATTCTAGAAAACTTAGAATTCCATGTTTATTCTTTGGAGACATGCATTGTGCATTATTGGAAAACAATTCTTGCGTAGTCCTTCATATCAATGATTACATAGTATTTAGTGGCAAACATTGTGCAACTCTCATACATTGAGTAGTCCCTAATGATAGGGCTTGCATAGTTGATAGGCACAATGAATTGTGTAATCTGTATGGACAGTCAGTGTGCAATTCTAGTTGATAGCCTCTCTCACTCTTAGTTGCAAGTGTACCATCATCTAGGTGATTTTATCAACCATCGCTTTTGCACACTTTTGTGTCAATTTCACTTTAGATATTGTCACTTTTTGTATAAATACACCCTCATATCTCAATCAAAGGGACTTTGAAATTTTCACCTTGGATTCTCTAACTTGTCATAGGAGAGAAGAACTTTCTTTGGAGGATAAAGTAGTGACTTATTGTTCCACTATTGGAGCTAGTGTGGCAGCATTTTGATTGTGTATCTTGGGACTTTCACTTAATAAATGAAGCTCTTGGAGTCAACACACTTTCATGCATATGTCTTGAATGATTATGAGACTATTCTTTCATTGTTTTCAATGTATGTTTATGTTAACACATACTAATGAAAATCAACTATTTCATTGTCTTTGGTATGCATCTTGTTGAATGTGAATTGTTACTTTATTTTATGATCTTTGTTATCTTGTGAAATGCTTTGCAGGTTAACTAATGATTTTTTCCATGCTATTTTGTGTCTCTTTTAGGATATTACTATTAATTTTCTTCTGGAGGCTCATACTCTTTTTTTCCTTCCGTGAAATTATAATTTATATATAGTGAAATTGTATGCCCCACACTGTCAACTTACTTTCTTATTTCAAAGATTATTTTTATAATATATTATTTTATATTTGTATCGAAGTAAAATTCCTAATAATAATGGTGGTTGAACCTATTATCTAGATGGAGATCATACTCCAAATAGTGTGAGGTCTAATTGGGAATTTATACCAAGGAAACCCCCTATATTCGTGGAATTAAAACACCATCAACAGGAAGCATGGTCTGAGGGGGAGATTTTGTTAGGTCCGTAGGAAAGTACAAGAAAAGTTGGAGAAGAATTGGCGGCATGGTATCAAGGGATAGTTCCTCAAGGAAGTACAAAATCAGCCAAAGAATGCAAGTATTTATAGATATGGTAGGTATTTATATGCATCATCATCCATTTCCCCTTTCCATTGATGTCGAAGGGGGATATAATGTATACATTGATACAAACATTGATGGACTTTGAGCAAGAGGATCAGAAGATATTCATATACTTTGATCAAGAAATTTAGAGGATAGAATGCAAGCCTTGATAGAAGGAATAAAATAACAAAGGAGACATCTTCCCAGTCAGACAAGAGGAGTACTTAGTAGTATGTCAGGGGTAGTTTTATGCATGTCAAGGAGAATCTAATCTATTGACATAAATGGCCATCAATGTATGGTGGTGTTTCCATCAATGAAAAAGGGGGTTATTATTTCATATTGTGTTGTCATTGATGACAACAAATATCATTGATGTTAAAGGGTGTGTCCAAGGAAACAATATAGTTATTCATGCATTGAAGACACTAGTAAAATAGTTGGATATCTTTAAGTGAAGCCAAAAGAGGAGTGAATTATATTGATATTTTTACAAGGTTATGATTTCCTAATGCACCTATGGATTCCATGGTCTAATAATCCTCATTGAAACCTTTTCAATGGTATATCGTACTCTGAAAACTCCTCTAGATGATAATTTATGGCCATTTGAAAATCAACATTAAGTGAAGGATCTAAACTATAGTGAAAAACCCATTATCACCATTATTTTAAAGAGTATCAAGTCATATAGTGGGATAAATCTCTCGACAATTATTTGTCAATACAAGGTAGGTAAACGATGAGGTTAATACACTATATATGCAAACTAGCTACCTTGGTATTTTCCTATGCAAAAATAAAACACAACCCAAGTACATGTAATTCTCAGAATTGATCGAAGCTTGATATTGTTTTCATAATTATAAGTTTTATTATTGACCTTTTTGAGATAAAATTTAAATTCATATAGACACATTACATTTTCACACTAAATGTTCATTTTGTAAATATGCTTGTGTTGACAGTGCTAGAAGCCTCCAACATTAGGGAGTCTTTCGATATGAAGTCCCAATTAGACCCCACATTATTTGGGATAGGAGCCCCATCTGGAACAAAGGCATGGCTGCCATTTATTCTTAGATATTTTCCTTGACTTCAGTTAACACATAAGAGAGCACACCTATACTTTGATATAATAAAGTAAGTTATCCATGTGAAGCGTTATCACCAAATTGATCTTGATTGGTTGCCCATCAGTCAACTCAACGGTAACTCTTTCAAACCACTTCTAACTGAAGATAAGCCTCTTTAGTTTGAGAGGGCTCTCTCAAAGGGGGGTTTATGATTTTGAATAAAGATAATACTAGATGGCTAACTCTATGAAATGTAACTTGGTTTCGTATGATTGTAGGTTGAAAAATGTAGGCTTGCTACCATTGGGCTATGGAGTTAACATCAGTAGTTTTAGTGACAGTGGTTCTTCACATGGAAGCTGAGGCAGATAGAGGTTTTTAACAAAGATAATTCATACACATAACATGGGAAAACACAATAATTTCACCCCTAAAGGAAGTCAGAGCATAGTATTATGAATTCTGAGTAATTAGAGATAAAATCTACTGCAAGTGATTAAACATAAAGACACAGATAAATAACACATCAAAAACCTCATGAGAATCTCAGGTCTAGAAGTAGAATGTCACTTTGTATTATTGATAATGGATAAAACATACAAGCAGCAATTTGGTGCAATATTCTCCAACCTCTTGCTCTTCGATGTTTAGTCTATAAATAGACATTACTTACAATCTAGATTATCAGCCCAGCTAGCTAGATCTTCGAATTCTACTTTGACATCTATCATAACTGAAACCACTAAATTGAAACAGAAAAATGACAGCTATCCTTTAAAGAAAACAAACTCCTAATAGGACTCTATCTCCTATTTATTACATTCGTTTATCCTATCAGTGAAACAGTTACATAATGGTTACATAATGAATGTCACATGCTCGAAGGGAAAATCACCATAATTCACCGCCACTTTACATCTTCAAAACACTCCTAGATCTGTGGAACATAATCATGCTTTTTAGGGATGGATGACCTTCACTTTAAACGTTGTTTTGACTGATGAGTTGGTTGTGTGGCACTCCTTTTGAGCCATAAATATTTTCTGATGTGGTCCAATGATATGCTGGAGGTCTCCAGGTAGAAAATGTGTTGTTGAGATGCTCAAAATTCTCAAAAATATCCTCGCTACGAAAACAGGGCAGTTTAGGCAGTTTCGTAGCAAGTTTTAGTAGTGTATGAAAACTTGTTTTTCCCTCTATATCTTTGACTCATTTGTTGTGCCAATACCTTTGTTATGCCAATACACCTTGCAAACCATCAATATCCCTCCATAATTCTTAACTAAACTGAGTTTTAAGGCAAAAATTCACCTACGGGAATTTTCGTAGCATATTTCTGGCCTCAAGCCTGAGGTACACTACGAAACTGTGCAAAAAACTAGAATTTTCTCTTTTCAAGATTATCTTCAAAAATTGTTCTCCAGCTGCAAAATTTGGGCTCTCTGCATTTTATGAACCTCATAAAACATATTCCAACTCAAATTTTTACTCTTGTGGTGTTTCATCTTCATTTATGATCAATTGGATGATGGGTTCTTCTATCACTTTCATCTTTAGCCCTTTCTTTCCCAACTCCACTTCAATTAAATCTAGCTACTCCTGAAGATCTTCCACTTGGTCTTTTAAAGATCTATTATTGGATTTTAAGTGTAAGTTTATCCTTTTGATGTGTTTGACTTCTCCTCTTAATGGCTGAGTCCATTTTATCAACTTTTCAGTATTGTCCAAGGTTTTGAAACACTTGTGACTTGTTCTTCCCATATTTTCCTCATTTTTTCAAATTGAACCTTCTCAACTCTGTGTTTCTTTGCTTCTTTCTTCAAAACTGATATCTCTTTAGGTGCCTCCTTCAACTTCTCTTTAAAGGTTTCAGTTTCTGGTTTTTCAATCAATTTCTCTTTGTCCTTTCTTTGCTTGATAACCAGTTCCTCCTTTGCAGGTGAAGACAAATCTATGATGCTTGTTAGTTGAGCATCTTCATTTATTTTCTTAGTCTCTTTAATTTCGATGACCTTCTTTGCATGTCTGGTCATTGGCTTCTTAGGTTGAAAAAAGAAACCAGCATCATCACCTGCAAAATCTATTTTTTAGCAGTCTTACCTTTCTTCAGCTTTCTTCCTCCATCTTCAATGTCTTCAGCTTGCACAATGGGTGACTTTTCAATGTCAATTGAATGCAGGATATCCTCCAAGTTTCCTTTAGCCAAAGTCTAGCTTCTATTGACTCTCTTGTTTCCTTGTTTGTTGACTATATGCTTATGTTTTTCAGGTGTTTTTTTAGGTGTGTCAATCTTCTACAATGGTTTTGCTTCCATTATCACTGGTTCTAGAGGAGATGATCTATTTTCTTCTCTAACTTCCTCTGCCACAGCTAGTGATGAAGTATTTCTAGGTTTGGAGGCTTTCTTGGGAGTAATCACATCAATTTCATAGCCACTCATGAACAAGAATGAATTCCACTCTCTGTCTAACCTCCTCAATTCCTCTAACACTAAAATCTTAATTAAACCATGATGAAAAAGAGAAGTCTCACTTCCTTCTGTCTTGATTTGAACCTTATCTGACATTTTCCCTAGACTTCTGTATAAATAAAAAGGAAATTCAAGTGACCTCTTACCTACAAAATGCAGAAGAAGTCTAAGATGATAGGAGTAGACCAAGTGAAACCTTCCTTCACAGGTGAAATACTTCTGAATGACCATCAAAAACTTTGATTAATTTCCCTTCATGAAACTCCTAGGGATAGCATTTCTCAAGTCAATTTCATTGTGTTCTTGCTTGATGAACTCTTTGCAATCTTGCGTTGTGAATTTCATACCTTTAAACCATTGTTCCCCTCCTCTAGGTATTCCTGTAGCTGATGAGATGCTCTCTGGTGTCATTGTAAGGTTCATAATTCCAATGTTTGAATTTGTTCCTGTATAGCTGGTAGCAAAATCTTTTGAAACATGTAAATGAAACCCCTACAACCTCTGACAGATTGCAGGCAACCAGTTATTTTGAAAACCTCCATGGAAATAGGGTCTTCATTGAGTAAATTCATGTCCATAGGCTCATACCTGTGACAATGACCACCGTTATTTGCTTTTCTTCTTGTAGCCATGGATGTCTTATAGTCTTCACAGCCTTGCTTGCTTGATGACACCTACATAATTTGAACTTGTCAGCCACCTGCTTGGCTCGATGAAGAAGCTCTCCAGAAATTGACTCACATGCAAGGATAAAGCAAAATATGACAAAATTCTAATTGAGGTAAGGTTTTATGTTTTAACTGACAACTCATGCTTCAATCATGACACATACAAGCCCAAAAAGGTAATGATTACATCAAAACATGGCTATGTACATTTGAATTTATCATAACAAACTTGAATGACCTCCACCCTAACTCCTCTAATATTAAAATGACACATCATGCAAATCTGACAAGATAGGTTAAAAACGGATTTTCGTAGAAAAATTAGTTATGCCTCCGATAGATTCGCTACAAAACTATTAGGCAGTTTCATAGCGAAAATTGTTGTTTTCCTGTGTAAAATGCTACAAAAATTTGAAAAACTGATAGATGTGTCGTTTTGATTTTGAATGCATTGGAAATGACAACTGACACCTTATGAGGACTGATTTGACATGAAATAGCACAAATGGAGGTGATCATGAAACTTAGGATAGGCTAGAAAAAAAAAAAAAAAAAATTCCTATACCACCTTGAAATGGCTTAGGAGACCTTATCCATTTGGTGAGTGACCTATATTACCCTATCAATATATGTTTCACAACTTTATGAGTGATAACATGAATCATAAAATTGCAATGTATATAAGGTAATTCCACAAAAAAAGTAGAGAGAGTGATATTTTAGAAGAAAATTAAAAGTGTTATCCTAATAAAGACACACACATTCATAGAAGAGATCATTAATTAATTTGAAAATTGTTCACAAAGTAACAACAATCACTAAAGTAAGTAAGAATTCACATTCAACTAGATGTATACCACATCCAACAAAATAGTTCATTTTCTTTAATACTATGAAAACAAACATACATAGTAAACATTAAAATAATAGTCTTCCAATATGCATGATACATGCATGAAAGTGTGTCGGCTCTGAGAGCTTCAAATTAAGTGAAAGTTCCAAGATACACAGTTACAATGATGCATCACTAGCTCAGATAGTATAACATTAAGCCACCACTTGTTCCTCAAAAGAGTGATCTTATCTCCTATGCCAAGCTAGAGAATCCAAGGTGAAAGTCCTTTAATTTAGCATGAGGGCCTATTTATAACAAATGGGGTGACCTTTCACATCCCATGTGACTCTTGACCTCCCTCATGACTCTTGAGATCCCATATGAATTTTGATCTCCTACATGACCTGCGGACTTCCTAGTGACTTTTCACATTCCATTTGTGACCCTTGGGCTTCCACACACTTTACAATGTCCAATTTTTTAAATTGCATAATTATGTTCCACCAATAATGTGGCGAAAATACATTAAAAAAAATAACACTCTTTTGTTCACACTTTGAGAAGCTACAATTTAGTGATTATGACATGAGACTTCATTGTGATGTATTAATTCCAAGTTATTCTCTTTTCTGCTATGTATTCTCTTTTCATGACTAATATATGATGTTCTTCATCTTCACCCTCCAAATGGTTTGGATAAGTATTGGAACCTTCTAATTCAACATGAGTTTCCATCACTCCATCATGGTCCAAGGTTCCTTTACTCATGTATGATAGCATCTTTTTGTCTTATCTTCACAATTCTCCTTCTTGTAACCTATTCTTGATGACCTTCTTAAGCATCATCTTGCCATGACAGGATGATGGGACTTGAAAATAAAGTTCACTCATGACTCGACAACATCAGTCCCAAAATCACCTTTTCTATCTTTGTTTTCTCATGTGAGGTGTTGAATATTATGGGACAATGTGCAAGGATTGATAGATGGTACTTCTTGGGAATAGAGCATAGAGTCAGTGGTCATGAGATGGAGGTCTAGGCACTGGAAGTGCACATTTCACAATGGCGAGAGAGAGGCAAGGCTTTGCGTAGTGAGCAGGTCTAGGAGGCAAGGGTGAAAATCTTGGGCACTATGATTGTTCAATGCACAACAATTGAGGAGAGGACCTAGGTGTTGCATAGGTTTCCACTATAAGTGTAAAATAAATGAGCCTATTTTCCACTGGAATTGTGCAATTTGTAATGAAGGCAAGTTTTATTAAGCCATTGCGCAGAGGGAAAGTGTAAGCAACAAGAAGTCTGGCCATTGTGACCTATTAATGCTAAATGTTCTGTGTAGGGAGGGAGGCCTTCGTATTGCATAGGTTTCCATTGCAAGGGGATAAAGTAGACATCACTATCAACTAGGAGTTCTCAATTCAAAATACAATTCATATCTAATCAAGGATTTGTGCAGTGGGTAAGTGTAAGCAGCAAAGTTTGAGTGACTTTTCTCTGAGCTTGCTCAATGCACAGTGAAGGAAGTTTTCCTCAAGATGGGTGAGGTGGGAAAGTGTAAGGAGTAAGAGGGCTCATGAATGAGGCTTCAAAGTGCACAATGTGATCATTGCTTGGTTGAAAGTTAAAGATGTTCATAACTTGTGCATGATGTGAGGATAGATAAGAACTCCAAAATTGACTGTAGTGGATTAGTAGGACAAGAGGAGAGCAAGAGAGTGAAAATAGGTCCTGAAATGACATAGTGAAATGAAAATAAAGTGACATTTATCTCCAAGTACAACCCTTAGGGTGCATATATTTACAACACAAGTGTCGATTGCAACCAAAATATGTGTTATTCCATGGGAATGTGGGTTGGCACATGTTATAACGATAAATAGAATCAACTAGTGTAATAGAGTGTTTTAGAGCTGCCTCTTGAAGATGTGTCAAGGTGATATTAACAAGATATTAAAAATAAAGTGGAAGTGACACATGCAATATCAAAAGAGACACATGTGAAAACAAAAGAAAGAAAAAGTAACACTTGCGAGAATAAAATCAAACAAAAGTGACACTTGCAAAAGAAAGAGCAAGCAAAACTAATAGATTCAAAATCAAAATTAATAGTTGAGAAACTCACTCGGATGATGGCACACTTGCAACCATGAGTGAGTGAATCTTCCTTGTGCTCCAAAAGCACATAGAGATCAAAATTAAAATATGAATGTGAGATGAGCTCTAGAATAAACTTTTATTTAAGCAGATCAGACATAAATTAGGGTTAGAATTTTTTATTACGCTCAGTCCATGTTGGGAAATTACGAGTTAAGAGTGATTTGACTACGACTAAGAGGTGTGATAGTACTAACTTGAAGAAGTACACTCTCACTATAAACAAGGAGTGTGCATTGACTATCTTTAGAAGATGCCCTTAAATTGTTACCAAGAACTGCATAATAACCATTGGCAAGGACTGCGCAATCATTATTACTATGAAGTGTGCTTAGCCTATCTTGAAAGTGTGCTTGTGAAGACATCGAGAGTTGGGCATGTGAAAGCAAGTAGTTTTACACTTAGGATTCCTAAAGGAATACCTGAATACTTTGATAAATGAACGAGCATGAAATTAATGTCTTGAAATGAAAGATGGCATGATCATAAGGAGGCTCTTTTGAAATTCAAAAATAAAATTCACCACATACTATTGTGGGATTCCAGGTCACACATGAGTGAGGAATTCTAGTGACACATTAGTGAGAATATGGGCAACCAATTTTTAAATAAATTGGAAAATAAATTGTAATATTATCTCATAACAACTTGTAATAGTTAACTAAGTGTGATAGACTTAGTTAGATCAATAATTTCTAGTTGAGGGTCAAAGGATAGGCATGTGGAGTGATTATATTATTTACAGGGTCCAGTTACAGTTGTAGCACTAGTGTGGAGTGAGTGCAATCAGTTAACACAAATTAATTGAGTTAAAATCAGTTTAACTAGTTCTAACTGATTGATGAGCTAGTGGAATATCAATTGAATTAAAATATATTTAATTCACAAGTAGTGATCTACCAAGTAACTGATGATTCACTATTAATAGTTGCATGCATGTCAATTCTTGTAATGTTCCAAATTTTGCAAATAAGTATTTGGAACATTAATCTTGCTTTTATTTTAATAAAAGTAATAAAATGGGTGAGGGAGCCCATGTAGCAAATTAATAATCACTCCTAAGGTGCAAAAAGTCACTTAAGTGGCTTTTGTTAGCAGCCCAAGTGTGAAAAGGGGCCAAAAGCAAGTGAGCTAGACCATGGTTGACTAAAGTCAACAACGTACCCAAGAGGGGAAGCTTGCACAAGAAGATTGCGTAGTTGGATGGAGGGAAATTTGAAATGAGGGAAACCCTAATGTGAGTGGGGTCCATGCATGCCTTGCATAAAAGATGAAGGAGAGCCATTATTGAGGATCATCTTTGGAGAAAGAATTTGGAGGTTGAAGCTCTCTTCAACTTTGTGCTGCTGAGAAAAGGAGGGATTCCTATTTAGGAATGCCTTTCTCTTCCATGGGAGGCCATGGATATATTTTTCTTCATCTTCCTCACATCTTGGCTTGAGGCCAAAGCATTCATTTGCAGCTACTGCGTTATTCTTGCAGCAAGAGAATGCTGGAGTTGCTGGCGTTGTAGTGAGGGACCTTCATCACCACCTCTGGAGATGTTTTGTATAGGGGAAGCTCATTCCTTCTCTAGGAGATCAGAAAAGGACCTTATCATAGCTTTATTGCAGATTTGGCATCAAGCCATATGTTTTCTCTCATGCCCAGTGTAGTCTCCTTCCCTTACAGCGTTGTCTTTAGAGGTGGCTTGCACAAGGGATTCATTCTGTGCACTAGTGAGTGCAGTTTTCAGCAAGGGGATCAGCCCCTTCCTTTTGGAGATCATTGGAGGAGGTTTGCACATCTATTGCATCACTTCCCATCCTCTTCCATGTTGTATTATATTTGAGCTTCAGTAGCTGCCCAGCTACTCCGACATTTTTGTCTTTTATGTATTCTAGCCAATCCCGTGGAGGATTGATGTAATAATGTTTTCTGGGTTGAGATCTTGCTCCCCTGTCTTTATTTGAGATCTTATTGCTATATCATCATATGTATATCAGTTTGCAGTCATTTTCCCCTATAGAATATGCAGTTATAGAGTGGCTGGATCATGTAGCAGTATGTTTTCTTCATTGCATGTACACTTTCCTTTGAGGCTGATTTGCACTCACCTTGAGAGGTATTTTCCTCAAGGATTTGTATAATATTTCCTGCTACACATTATATATCATATTTTTACTCTTATTAAATTATGTGAGACATAATTTCAATGCTGCTACTTGTTGAATTTTTCATGCTGCTGAAGATTCTCTCATTGAGCATTATTTCAGTATACTTGTTTGTGGGAGATATGAATAACCCCCTTAGGGTTATTTCTTTGAGCTTATATTCTGCAGGGAGTTTTTATCAGATATATTCTAAGGCATACCAGCACTGGATTGCCTTATTTTCATATGGGCTTCCTTATACAGCGTCCTCATGGACAGTTGTTGCAGAAATTCCTTGAAGGGAAATATTAGCTTTTGACAAGTTCTATTGGCAGAGTCTGCTAGTGGGCCAAGTAGCCTCTAGATCTCATCCTTCCTTGTGAAGGTGACATATCTAGTAAATTCCCCTAATATTCAATCTCTGAAATAGTTTAGTGTTGATTTTTAATACTCTCGGAGTTGGAAAATAGGAATATATTAAGATATTCCCGTCATTACAGAAATTTTCCCATTTGGGATATTACAGTGGTATCAGAGCTTCAAAATTGGTTAGCCTATGAAGTTCGAATTTCAGAGAAGAAGAGGCCAAGATGATGCAGAAGATGAGATTAATCTCATCAGTTTTGGGTCCAGCAAGAACCTCTCCAAGGAGGTTGAGGAGATAGAAGAAGGAGAAGAGGAAGGACCATGCACTTCATATTCTCACAGAGTAGCAGAGCAGAAGCATGGAGAACACTTGGAACTCGAATTCTAAGTGAGTATCTTGTTGAATATGGAGCAAACCCCAAATTATTCCAAGAGACTCTATCTTTTCACACTTTTTTAGCAGGAAGAGGAAAGAACTTGGTGATTTAGCCATGGGAGGCATGCAAGGGTTTCTACTCTTGCTGATCTTTCGCAGATCTTGGTCAGAAGATTTGGCCAAAAGAGGGAGGAGCCCTCACCACCAGAGGCACATGCCAGTGATGTTACATTCATGGAGGAGCAGCCTCCACCTTCAGCTATCGAGGCAGCCAGCACACTTGAGGAAGAGACTCTTGCAGCAACACAAGATCTTTCCAAATCTGTCCAAGGTATGCATGAGTTTGCATCTATCATGGAGAATTGTAAATTATTGCATGTTGATTGTCTTGAGGAGGGAACTTTCTCTGCGTTGTGCCATTTTGAGGAAATAAACCCTCATCATCCTCATACACTATTGATGAGCCATGCATCACATGTGAGGGTGGGGTTTTGAAATTTTGTCATGAAGGAGATTGCATTTCAATGTCCCATGAAATGCAAAAAGAGAAATCTATTTTGGGGCAATGGTAGCTCTTGTGAAAGAGGTACCAAGTGGCAGGATACTTACACCAAAGATCAGAGCTTTTTGGATTATATGTGCCCAGCAGAAATGTGGAGGATCCATAACCCATAGGTCCCAGGATCATTTCACACATATTGCACTTGATGGACAAAGGGGAGAGTATGGGTGCATCATGATGGGGTGGAATTTATCTTACCACTCATTATGTTCCCATTTCAGATTGGGTATGGTGGAAGTATAGGGGAGCAGCAAACATTCTTGTTGCTCAGATTTGGTTTGAATGTTGCGGGAGCAAGAAGAGGCACTAGCATAGTGCAAGAGGATTGCTCTTTGATCTTGGATGCCAAGTAGCACCTTCTTCATGGGAGGAGCTCTACATTTGCAGAAACATGATGGGAGGAGTCTTTGGCAAGATTCATGTCAAAGAGGGGAGCTTTGAGATGACAGTGGCCCTACTCCAAAGGCCAGCAGCGTTGTCACTTGAGAGCTTGAGTTACTTTTTGGAGTGTCTTTCAAGCCACTTCACAAGTGATGTAATTTGGGGGCATGTAGGTGATGAGAATGAAGGAGTAATGGAGGAGAGCACTTCTTACCACATTTCGACTTTCTTGGCTTGGTTGCACAAGCACAATAAGAGGGATCTACATGCAGTGTTTATGGGTTCTTCTTTCATGCATTTTCATGCATATTCTTCATTGATGGAGGAGTCCACTTGGGAGGGCTTTCTAATGGATATATATCAGCATTTGGCTAGGTGCATAGCCTAAGAGATGATGAGATGGTTGGCACAACCACTCCCCTACTATGTTGCAGTAAGGGGGACTTTTCATTTGAGCCATTTCAGCTCAAAGGCCAAAGTACAAGAAGAGGGAGGTAACCATTTGTCTTATGTCTTATGCTCTCTTATTCTTATGATAGGCATGTTTTACCAAGGAGGATCCTTCCTTCTTGCACATTATGTCCAGCTATACTTATGGTCTATTGCAGCAAGAAAGATGGCCATCTTATGGGTGGTTTGTGGGGGAAAGCCACATAGTTTTGGTGTGCACCTTTGGCACCAAATTTTGTTTTCATGATATCATTTGTAGAATGGATGTGGCAGAAAACAAGTGGCTACAAAGCCACTTGTTGCAAGTTATTTTGAGGCAGGCCAATGGTGCCCTGCGTTGGCTTCATTCATGGAGTCATAGTTCACCTCCTTACTTCCACAAGTTTATGCTTCCATATTTCACCAATAGAATGTTGTCCAAAGGAAGCATCATTTTGAAGGAGGAAAATGAATTGAGATGCCCATTGGGAGTATGATTCTCCCTATTTTGCATGTTGTATGTTTCAGGAGAAACTGTGGGCAGCCCATGATTTCCAAAGCTTCATCTCTTTCCTTCATGTGGGAGGAGTTATTTGGAGAGTTCTAATTTCTGGAGGAGGCATTTCATGGATTGTATGATTGATGGGGTGGCTTGGGTCTCTCATTTTCAGCCATATATCAGCAGCAGCCCCTATGTATCATGAGGAGGGAGAGACTCATTGGGTGGATGTGCCCTTTGGGAGAGAAGACCTCCATTCTTTTTGTAGCACATGCTCCAAGGGGAGTATGGAAGATGATATGGTCACCATGTGCAGCCATGTGTTTTTCCATGAGGTGAACCATATAATTGAATGGATACCATATGTTGATGAATTCCAACTCATCACATATGAGATGATTTGGGCCAGCTTGATTTGCAGCGTTGGAGGAGAGGTATTTGGAGGATCTAGACTTCATCTTGCCTCTTGAAGGCAACACTATTGCAGCCCAAGTTCAACTTTCACTCCACATTCATAATAAGTGGATAAGAGAACAGCGTGGGGTAGGCTATGAAGCTTACCAAGTTTAGAAATTCAGCCCACCTATTTCTCATGAGCACAAGGTGGAGGATTACTTTCAAGAGTTGCCTAGTTGGAAGGTGACTCATTTTGCTTAGTTGATTGCTTGAGGATGGAGGATCTACATGAGGATATTTCAGACTCCATGCCTTGAGTGGAGGTCCTTTTTTTTTGTAGTTCATCCTTGCTCTTGCTTGAGGAAAAGGAATTTTTGGGAGGCGAGGACAGTAATGTTCCAAATTTTGCAAATAAGTATTTGGAACATTAATCTTGCTTTTATTTTAATAAAATTAATAAAATGGGTGAGGGAGCCCATGCAGCAAATTAATAATCACTCCTAAGGTGCAAAAATTCACTTAAGTGGATTTTGTTAGCAGCCCAAGTGTGAAAAGGGGCCAAAAGCAAGTGAGCTAGACCATGGTTGACTAAAGTCAACAACGTACCCAAGAGGGGAAGCTTGCACAAGAAGATTGCGTAGTTAGATGGAGGGAAATTTGAAATGAGGGAAACCCTAATGTGAGTGGGTTCCATGCATACCTTTCATAAAAGATGAAGGAGAGCCATTGTTGAGGATCATCTTTGGAGAAAGAATTTGGAAGTTGAAGCTCTCTTCAACTTTGTGCTGCTGAGCATAAGAGGGATTCCTGTTTAGGAATTCCCTTCTCTTCCATGGAAGGCCATGGAGATATTGTTATTCATCTTCCTCGCATCTTGGCTTGAGGCCAAAGCAGTCATTTGCAGCTACTGCGTTAGTCTTGCAGCAAGAGAACGCTGGAGTTGTTGGTGTTGTAGTGAGGGACCTTCATCACCACCTCCGGAGCTGGTTTGTAGAGGGGAAGCTCATTCCTTCTCTAGGAGATTAGAAAAGGACCTTATCAGAGCTTTGTTGAAGATTTGGCATCAGGCCATATGTTTTCTCTCATGCCCAACGCAGTCTCATTCCCTTACAACGTTTTCTTTAGAGGTGGCTTGCACAAGGGATTCATTCTGTACACTAGTGAGTGCAGTTTTCAGCAAGGAGATCATCCCCTTCCTTTTGGAGATCATTGGAGGAGGTCTACACATCTATTGCAGCACTTCCCATCCTCTTCCATGTTGTATTATATTTGAGCTGCAGTAGTTTCCCAGCTACTCCGACATTTTTGTCTTTTATGTATTCTAGCCAATCCCTTGGAGGATTGATGTAATAATGTTTTCTGGGGTTGAGATCTTGCTCCCCCATCTTTATTTGAGCTCTTCTTATTGCTATATAATCATATGTAGATATCATTTTTCAGCTCATTTTCCCCTATATAGTGCGTAGTTATAGAGAGTAGCCGGATCATGTAGTAGTATGTTTTCTTCATCGCATGTACACTTTCCTTTGAAAATGACTACACTCACCTTTATAGGTATTTTCCTCAAGGATTTGTATAATATTTGCCGTTACATTATATATCATATTTTTAATCTTATTACATTATGTGAGACATACTCAATCGCTACTACTTGTTGAAGTTTTCATGTTGCCGAAGATTCTCTCATCGAGCATTATTTCAAGATATCATTATGGGAGATATGAATAACCCCCTTAGGGTTATTTCTTTGAGCTTATATTTTGCAGGGAGTTTGTATCAGATATATTCTAAGGCATCCCAGCACTGTATTTCCTTATTTTCACATGGGCTTCCTTATACAGTGTCCTCATGGACAGCTGTTGCAGAAATTCCTTGAAGGGAAATATTAGCTTTTGAAAAGTTCTATTGACAGAGTCTGCTAGTGGGCCAAGTAGCCTCTGGATCTCATCCTTCCTTGTGAAGGTGACATAACCAGTAAATACCCCTAACAGTCAATCTCTGAAATAGTTCAGTGTTGATTGTTAATACTCCCGGAGTTGGAAAATAGGAATATCTTAAGATATTCCCAGCATTGCAGAAATTTTCCCATTTGGGATATTACAATTCTGATGACAACCCAGTTGAGACAAAGGTTAAAGGAAAGTAAACTATCATTTTTATTATTATCAAACTACCCAGGTATAGTTATAAAGTCGCGGGAAGCCCAAGATGGATTGCGCAGTCAAGGAAGGTTGGAATTCCTAATTAATAGGATTTATTTTGCCTAGGGATTGTGTGAGCAAGGCAGGCTGAGGGTAGGCAGGAAATTGGTTATGTATTGGTCAAATTTTTCCTAGATCAGTGTGAGATGATTGGTATAGAGTGTATGAGGTTCTTGTGAAAACACATGCATTGTATTATTTCATGATTCCATGGTTTATTATACAATAAATATGGAGGGGTGTTGATCAGTTTCTTTCCCCAGGAAAATATTGTGTTGTGCGATTGATTTACTTCTTTCTCTTACTTGCATGTGATTGAGCGATCGTGTTTTATATTCCACAAATATTGTAGAAGGATTCAGTATCTTGTTTTAGTACATTACATGATCAGACTGAATTGATTTCTATAATTTTTACATGTTATCAGAGTTATATTAGAGATTATCTACATGGTATCAGAGCACCAGGAATCATAATAGTGGAGAATAAATTGAGTTTGTGTTGAACAATATTCAAATTTGCAGATACTTTATTTGGAGCTAGAAGCGAATCAAGATGTCTTTCAATGGCTTGAGACTTGAATATGCACTCGAGGGCAGTTAAAATTATATTGCATGGAAGGATAGGATGGAGGCAGTGTTGGAGGATAATGGGTTGAAGGAATTCATAGATAATGATATTCCCAAGCCCACAGTAGCAGATGGCCAACTTCTTGATGCATGGCAGAAGAAGGTAGAAAAGGTGAGGAGGATCTTGTTAGAGGGATTTCGAGATCATATTTTCTCGATTCTCCATGGAAAGGAAACTCCATATGCTATATGGAAGGCATTAACAGATCTATTTCAAAGCAGCAGTGACCACAGAAAACTGGCACTCAAGGACAAGCTCAAGAAAATCAAAATGGAGAAGGGAGACATAATCCAGAAATACTTGACCAAGTTCACTCAATGTCAAGATGAGCTTGGAAGTGTTGGTATTACTATATTTGATGATGACTTGGTGAGCCTAGCTCTTCTAGGCCTTCCCAAGAGATGGCATAGTTACCAGGACTCTGTGAATGGGAGGGAGAAGTTACCAGATTGGGAGCGACTATGGTCACATTTGGTACAATAAGAGTTTCGTCGGAATACCAGGGATGGATTCTCATCCAAAATTGTGCCTTGTATCGTAAGGCAAAGAAGGGGAATGGGAAGAAGTCCTATTCCAAATCTGAGACCGAAAAATAAGGCAAGAAGCATGACATGTCAAAGGTGAAATTTTTTCACTATCATGATCATGGACACTATGCCACAAATTGTCCACAAAATAAGAAGAACAACAACAAGGCTCTAGGAGTTGCAACAGGTGAAGCTTTGGCTTCACAGTTTGATTTGGACTTCTCTCTCATCGCATGCATGGCGTCAACTGTGATGGGATCTATGTGTTACTTGGATAGTGGAGCATATTTCCACATGATGGGAAATAAAGAACTATTTAGTAGCTTGGAGGAGAAGGATCTTTAGATGCACATCGAGATGGGTGATGACGAGAGGTATAGCATTATCGGGATTGGTACAGTTACTTTCCAAAGACAGTCAGGTAAACCTTTCATATTAAAATATGTCATGTATGTACCATGCTTGAAAAATAATTTAGTTTCAGTTGTTATGTTGGAGGATCTTGGATATGATGTGGTTTTCAGTGAAGGAAAGGCGTTTTTCCGTCACAAAGCCACAGCACAGGTAAAGAATATTTGGGTTCATACTAATAACCTCTACAAACTTGATGTAGATGGTTGTGAAGCATTGAGAAGTAAAGAAAGGGAAGTGGTGAGCTGGGATATAGGTTATTTATGGTACAGGAAATTGGGCCATCTACACCACAGTGATTTGAGGATCATGCAACAGATTTATACAAATATTCCAAAGGGTACTCTTGCACAGATAGACACATGCAAGGGATGTACCACAGGGAAGTATACTAAGGCCACTTTCATGAGAAGGAGAATCGAATAGCAGAAATCCTTGAGAGAGTTCACTCAGCCGTGTGTGGACCATTCTCAACAGATTCCATAGCAAAGCACAGGTATTATGTGATTTTTGTTTATGATTTTTCTAGAAAGTGTTGGATCTTATTTCTGTAGAAGAAAGATCAGACGTTCTCCAAGTTTTGTGATTTCAAATCACTAGTAGAGAAATATACAAGGAAGAATGTGAAGGCTATAAGGAGTGATTATATCTCTATTGAATTCAATAAATTTTGTGCCAAAGAAGATATTCGGAGAGAATTGAATGCACCTCATAACCCACAGCAGAATGGGGTTGCAGAAAGAAAGAACATAACAATTGTGGGAGCAGCACGAGGTATGTTAGATGATCAGGGCCTATCGTTGCATTTGTGGGAAGAGGCATGCAACACAACGATATTTTTGCAGAACCGTAGTCCTCCTCAGATACTTGGCATGAGTACACCAGAGGAGGGATTTTCAGGTAATAAATTGGATGTTTCATATTTTAAAAAATTTGGCTCATCTATCTATTACCATGTGACCAAATATTCCAGGAAGAAGCTAGAACCAACAATAGAGGTTTGCATATTTGTGGGGTACACTGATACTCCCCACAACTATCAGGTGTATTTTCCAGCTAACAGGATGACAATTGTCAAGAGAGATGTTAAATTTGATGAGGATAAAGCCATGTGATTGTCCCTTGAGAGGGAGCTTGACTTGCATGCTGATGAGGAACTCTTAGTTCCAAAGGATGAACCTCAAGATGTGGAGCAGCCACAAGTAGAGGATCGTAAAGTGGCATAAACCACTTATGCAGATCCATCCACCAGAAATGGTAGGAAGCGCACCAGAGAGGCTGACAGATTGATGCTGGATGCGACAGAGCATGTAGGTGTACCTACATCACAGCGCAGGTAGAGAAGGTCCCCAGACAGGTATATTGGATACATGGCTCTTATGAGCGAGTGTATTGTGACATAACCATCCTATTTTGAGGAAGCAATGTAGCAACCATCATGGGTTGATGCCATGGTTGAGGAGTATGACTCCATTATCATAAATAGTGCATGGGAAGTGGCCCCAAGACCAGTAGGGAAGTCAGTGGTTGGATCTAGGTGGATCTACAAGGTAAAGCAAGAATCATATGGGAGTGTGGAGAAATACAAGGCTAGATTTGTGGCCCAAGGATTCTCACAGGTAGAGGGGATTGACTATGAGGAGAATTTTGCACCAATTGCAAGGTACTCATCGATTAGATTCATCCTTGCACTCTCAGTGCATATGGGGTAGCAGATACATCATATGGATGTAAAGACAGCCTTTCCCAATGGATTTATTGAGGAAGAAGTGTGCATTGAGCAGCCAAAAGGTTTTGAGACCTTTGACAGGGAGTCACATGTGTGCAGACTCATGAGAGCATTGTATGGGCTGAAGAAAGCACCTTGTGCTTGGTACACCAAGATCGATACTTATTTCACCGGGATGGGCTTCACAAAGAGTGAAGTGGATGTGAACCTATATCATATTGTGGTTGATGGTAAACTTTTGATTATTGTACTTTATGTTGATGATCTTATACTGACATGTGATGAGAAGCTCATAACTTCTTGCAAAGAGGATCTTGCAAGAGAGTTTGAGATGAAGGGCATGGGGCTCTTGCATTATTTCCTTGGCTTGGAAATATGGCAAAGATATGGGGAGATATTTTTATCTTAGGGCAAGTATGCCAAGGAAATTATGAGGAAGTTCCAAATGGAGGGCAGAAAACCCATGGAGACTCCTCTTGTAGGATACTAGAGGAAGGAGGATGCTACTTCAGGTGAGGTAGTGGATGCTACTGTTTACAGGCAGCTTGTGGGTTCACTTATGTATTTGGTGAACACACGACCGGACATATGCTACATAGTTGACCAGCTTAGTCAAGCTATGGTTAAGCATACCAAGCTCTTTTGGAAGGTAGGGAAGCTTGTGTTGAGATATCTCAGGGGCACTACAGAGTATGGATTATGGTATAGACAGACAGAGTGAGTGAAGATTCAAGGCTTCACCGATGCAGATTGGGTAGGTATTCCATCAGACATGAAGAGAACATCAGGGGTCATCTTCAGCATAGCATCAGCAGCAGTTTCTTGGTACAACAGGAAGCAGAGATCAGTTGCACTCAGTTCAGCCGAAGCAGAGTACATGGCAGCTAGTCAGGTTGCATGTGAGGCCATCTGGATGAGGAAGATACTTGTTGGTTTGCTCGATCATAATATGGATTCGATGGTGATACATTGTGATAACCATATTCGCATAAAACTCTCGGTTAATCTGGTATTCCATGACAGGTCCAAGCATATTGACATTCGGTACCACCATCTCATAGATTGTGTTCATAGGCACAGTATGTTGTTGCAGTACATTCCCACAGAGGATCGGGATGCATATGTCTTGACAAAGGTGCTTGAAAAGAGAAAATTCGAATACCACATAGGTGGGATCGAGGTAGTTGATAATCACTTTCTTGTTTAGAGGGAGTGTTTAAATTCAACAAGAAAATGCACCACATACTAGCGTGGGATTCTAGGTCACACATGAGTGAGGAATTCTAGTGACACATTAGTGAGAATATGGGCAACCAATTTTTAAATAAATTGGAAAATAAATTGTAATCTTAACTCATAACAACTTGTAATAGTTAACTAAGTGTGATAGACTTAGTTAGCTCAAGAATTTCGAGTTGAGGGTCAAAGGATAGGCATGTAGAGTGATTATATTATTTACAAGGTTCAGTTGCAGTTGTAGCACTAGTGTGGTGTGAGTGCAATCAGTTATCTCAAATTAATTGAGTTAAAATCAGTTTAACTAGTTCTAACTAATTGATGAGCTAGTGGAAGATCAAGTGAATTAAAATAGATTTAATTCACAATTAGTGATCTACCAAGTAACTAATGATTCACTATTAATAGTTGCATGCATGTCAATTCTGATGACAACCCAATTGAGACAAATGTTAAAGGAAAGTAAACTATCAGTTGTATTATTATCGAACTGCCTAGGTGCAGTTATAAAGCCACAGGAAGCCCATGATGGATTGCACAGTCAAGGAAGGTTGTAATTCTTGTTTAATAGGAATAATTTTTCCTAGGGATTGCGTGAGCAAGGCATGCTGAGGGTAGGCAGGAAATTGGCTATATATTAGTCCAATTTTTCCTATATCAGTGTGAGACAACTGGTAGAGTGTATGAGGTTCTTGTGAGAATACATGCATTGTATTGTTTCATGATTCCTTGGTTTATTATACAATAAATATGGAGGGGTTTTGAGAAGTTTCTTTCCCCATGAAAATCTTGTGTTGTGTGATTGATTTACTTCTTTCTCTTACTTGCATGTGATTGAGCGATCGTGTTTTATATTCCAAAAATATTGTAGAAGGATTCAGTATCTTGTTTTAGTAAATTACATGATTGGATTGAATCCATTGGTGTAATTTCTACATGGTATCAGAGTTGCGTTAGAGATTTTCTACAGGATCCAAAATTTTAAGGTAGGAAAAAAATTAGAGGGGCCCTCTAGTAACTAAAACATTTGGTGATTCAGTGGAAGAACCCGAGCTTCTCTATTTGGGTCAATCTTCAAGCATAAACTCTAGATATCAGGAAGTATTATCTCATTGGGTAGATCACCCTAGATTCCTTAAATTAGCCTAGTTATAGATGTATTTTCTCCTTTTCCTCTTGTCGGCTTAACACACTTAACAAAACTATTCAAACTTCAGTGGTTTTGATCAGGGAGTAGGAGTATGTGAATTGTGAGTTTTAATATGTTTGGAGTTTTGTGTCATATTTGGGGTTTCTTCATTGTCGGCAGGAATATTTAGTACCCTGATAGAGTCACTTCAAGGAATCAAAAACATTGCTTCGTTGTCAGCAGGCTTATTTAGTATCCCAGTGAATTTTTGTGCTTCACTTCTATGTGCAGGAATCATTTCTCTTCTTTCACCCTTTATTATTTTATTACCTCATTCTCATTGGAGTTTTATCAGCGTTTATATTTCCATGGGTGGAAGAGGGACCTTGACTTCTTCTATGAGCCAAATATTTTATTCCTTGTTTTAGCAAACACTCTTATATATACCTATGGAATTATTTTTCTCGCTTAAGTTTTCTCCTTTCCCTTCTCTAATCAACTAAGTTGACACGTTAAAAATAAATAAATATAAATGGTTGATTCAAGGAACAAAGATCCCAAATAGATACAGGCATCATAGATCTATTGAGGCTTTCATTTAGAATGAGTCATATTTTCCATCTAAGCATTATGGAATCTTAATATATTAGATCGAAATTTAGCCAAGTTTTGTCAGGTTTCACGGTCCCCTCTTTAAAAAAAAAATCCACATTACTTAAGAGCCAAACGAAATGGCTTTCACACAAAAACTTAAATTAGGACAAAATTGTAAAAGAGATGTGAAAACAAAACTAAAATAGGAAGGGAAATGAAAAATTCAAGGAGCTGAATGTATGGTGAAAAACAAAGACAAAATGCAACTAAGGTATGGAAAGACTATGCAAACAATGGAAGGAAGTAAAACTACTTTAATAAAGAATAATAACTAAACATGAATCCTAATCTATGATCTAACTAGAAGGTCGGGATCATGTGAAATCAAATTTCCAAAGTAGCCACAAGAGTTGGTCATGTTGTTCCCATCCTACATGTACAAAAATATAAGAAATTAATATCAAGATGAAACAATGTGTAGAAATAAATATGTTCACATGAATAACTTGTACAAGAAATTGAAGGTCTTACTTACAAGCATAAAGGTGTGCCATAAATGATTCCTTTAACCAGTTTGTAATTTACCTTGTTGGATAAGATGATGGGAATACAAACCTTGAAATCATAACGCAAATGTACACTAATTAGAATATGTGTTCTTAGAAAACATCAAGTAAGATTGGAACTTATTATTAGAAACATATATTTCTAGATAATATTCCTCTAACCAATCATAGATTTGATCATGGTATCCGGAACAAACAATTTGAAAACCCTGAAATTATTGGAAATATGAACTTCCAATCAGCACAATCGAGTCACAGAGAGAACCTTGCAAATAAAACATAACCTGATATCATTCAAAAGCCTTGTTAAGATTGTGAGGACCTAACATAACCATCAGTAAAGGCTTAAGTGACTCAACTATCTGACAAGTATCTAAACATTGAAATGATCAATCATAAATATCAATGGTCTCGACAATATCAACTGATGTAAAACAACTATCATCATATGTACCAGTGAGAAAATGATTAATTGAGTGGCAATTGTTAGAACCAACATTATGGTCAAATTTCTTCCCTTTGTATCTGATTATGTACTATACCAACAATATGAGAGATTTGGGAATTAAAAAAAATTGTTGGCACCATAAATCTAGGGAACCAGTTAGAATAAAATGATTATAAAATATTAAAATCATGTGTCAAATCAAATCCAGTATTCATATCAACATGGGAAATTAATTTTCCATCATGAGGGTTTTGAGCCACCAAATGACTCAAGCTTTTACTAACCTTGAAAAGAATAAATTGTAAAGGAGTAAAAATGATTAGCTCGAAAAAATAGACAAGAAGGAAAAGGAGTTGATTTCTCATGGATGGGTTCAATAGAAAGAATAATTTGGCTAATGATGATATTATCCCAATAATCAAAAATACAGGCTTCAAAGCTACATGCATCCATGAAAGATATGCACTTTGAACCTAGTTCGAAGATCTCATCAAGATCGTGAGAACCTGAAATAACCATCAACTAAAGTTGAGGTGCTACTCAACTTCTTGACAAGTCCCTGAAATTTCCACTATTGGATGTGTTATCACTCAAAAAAAAATGAAACATCATTTGACATAGTCTTAGAGGTTCATGTGTCAAAGGTATGGTCATAGAATTCATTTTTCATTACTTGATAAAGGAAAATTTTAATTTTTTCTTATTAACCTATCCTAAGGTAAAAACCCACCCTCATTCAAGTCTTTTCATGTCACATCAATCATTATTTCCTGACAAATTTCATTTCCCAAGCTTACAACTATAAAAAGGTCATTTTAGCCAAGAATTCTTACTTTCGTAGCGAATTACACAGAAAAAACGCACTTTTCGCTACGAAACTGCTAATACTTTCGTAGCGATACTGCCCAGAAATACACGAAGTACGCTACGAAAGGAGGTATTCCCAGTCTTTTCAAAACAGGTGCTAGGTCTCAGTCAATGATTGAAAGGGTTAGGGTAGATGCCATTCGAGTTATTTAGGTTTAAATCAAGGTACAATGGTCATGGTTGAATTCATTATTACCATTTTAAGCATGTATGAGTCACGATTATGCCATGAGTTGTCATCGAACTTTAAAATCTTTCCCAATTGAGTCATTTTTCATTCTTCGCTCCCTCTTTACATGTTATTGAGCTCTGGAGAGCTATTTCACTAAGCCCAAGTTATGGCTGGAATTTTCAAAAGTTTGCAGGTATCACTGATCAAGCGAGGCAAAGAAGACATAAAAGTACCATGGCTGCAAAGAGGAAGACCAAAAAACGTGCCCATTGTCTCAGATATGATCCATCAAAAAAGAACCTGATAAATGAAGACCCAACAGCTTCAGAAGTTTTCAGAAGAACAGGGTGTTTGCATTTTTTCCAAAGATTGCAAGGATGCCATGTACAGGTTTCTAAAGAGTTTGCCCTAAATTTCAATGGGACAGCTACAAAAGTGGGAATGTTGAACCTCACTACAACACCAGAGACTATTGCAGCAGCAACAGGAATTTCAAGAGGGGGAGAACAATGGCTCAAAGGTTTCAAATTCAACATGCAGGACTGTAAGGAATTTATCAAGCTAGAAAATAGTGAGGTTGACCTTACAAATGCCATTCCAAGGAGCTACATGAAATACAATTTCTCAAAGCTATTGCTTATCATCCAGAAGTACTTCACTTGTGAAGGGAGGTATCATAAGGTGTATTCTTACCACTTCAGACTTCTGCTACATTTTGTTGGTAAAAAATATCTTAATCTACCTTTTTACTTATATATAAGCTTAGCAAAAATGGAAAATAAAGTTCAAGCTAAATCTGAAGGAAATGAAACCTCACTCTTTCATCATGGTTTAATCAAGTTGTTGGTTTTATAGGAGTTAAAAATACTAGGTAGAGACTGGTCTTCTTTTCTGTTTGTCAGTGGTTTCAAAGTGGATGCCATTACCCCTAAAATAACTCCTAAACCTAGAGGTATACCATCACCTTCAGTGGCAGAAAAAATTGAGCCCATAGGGGCAGAGCAAAGTGAACCAGTAATCATGGAAACAGAGCAATTGCAGAAACTTGATACACCTATTGTTTCACCTACCAAACAAAAGCCAACTGTGATAAAACCTGCAAACCAAGAGATAACTATGAGTAAACATGGCAGCAAAAGGATTACAAGAAGCCAAACAGTGGCTAAGGGAAATTTAGAAGACATTCTGCATGCTATTGATATTGAGGAAACCCCCATAGTCCAAGCTGAAGATATAGATAAGGGAGGAAAGAAGCTCATAAAAGCCAAATCAGCAACGAAGTTAGAGTTTGAAGGTGAGGATGCAGGTTTCATGTTTCAAGCTAGGAAACCCATGAAAATACATGCTAGAAAACTCTTGGAAAGTAGTAACGAAGTTCAGAGGGTCACTGAAACTGTCCAGACACCACCAAGTATCATTGACCTATCATCACCTACAAAATAAGATCCAGTCATCAAGCAAAAGAAAGGAAAGGAGAAAATCATTGAAAAAATAGAGATTGAGGTCCTTGAGGAACAGTTCAAGTTAGAAAATTATGAAATAGCAGTCTTGAAGAAAGAGGTAAGGAAACATAATGTTCAAAAAATGCAGTTTCAGAAAATGAAAGAGATTTGGGAAGAGCAGGTTGATAATGTGTCAAAGACCTTAAATGATACAGAGCATTTAATCAAATGGACTCAGCCATTGAGAAGAGAGGTGAAGCATGTTAGAGAAATGAACCTACACTTGAAACTAGTAACAAAAAACTAAAGGTCCAAGTCAAAGACCTCTAAGAACAGTTAGAATTGATCCATGACTCAAGCTGGAGAAGAAGGGCTTAAAGATGACTGTAGTTTAAGAACCCATAGCTCAACTCATCATTAATGAAGAGGAAACACCTCAAGGCTCTTAAGTTGAGTTTGATTATGTTTTAAGAGGTTAATGGCATGTTGAAAACCAAGTTTCTACAGTTGGAAGGTACCTTTTTGAGATAGGGTCAAAATCTGTAAATTACACAGTTTTCCACAGTTTCATAGTGTTTCCTAAGCTTGAAGCTGGGAAAACGCTACGAATATTTCTGTAGCTTTATTTTTCTTATAAAGCCACTTTTTGTAGCTTTCAAGGAGGGGAAATGGTAGTGATGATGTGTCAGGTCATGATGGACACTATGGAACAGAAAAGAAGCATAAATTTTGAGCTAAAATGTCATTTTTTGGACACTACGAAAGCACGCTATGAAAATTCTTTGTTTTTGTAGCGAGATGTTTTTAAAGGTTTTTGAGCAGTTTAAAAGCAGTTTTGGACAGGTGGACACATTTTTGGTGAGGTAAATTCCCTCTGTGGACATAGGCGATCCCACTAGCCCTAGAGTGGGTCTAGCCACAAAGAAGACACGCTATGACATCAATTCTTAGATAACAAATGGACAAAGACTTGATAGGTAACTCACCGGAAGTCCTACGTTGTTGTGTCGCCCGGAAGAATGGTTACTTCTCGGTCCTGGTTCAACAGGTCACGATCTGCTTGTTCTCACGCCCAGATACCTACACATACACAAGAAACGAAGATGATACACAACATACTATTCACATCTGTAGCTATCAGTCAATCGAAGAAGACTAAATCCAATGCATCAAATATACATAACACAAATATAGAATCAATATCATAGTCGAGTATATTAATTTAAAGAAGGAAGAGTACAACCAGGCTTAGACGTTGTGATCTCCTTCAGCAGGGTTCCAGTGGAGCAGTCTCACAAAGCTCGTTGAGAATTCAAACGAGGCTCTCTCTACGAGATCCTCCTTGGTTCAACCTTCTCTATAGCGATTACTCAGCTATAATGTCTCTTCTCTGAATTCAGCTTCTTGGCTATATGTTCAGCTCTAGCTTTTCTAAAGGGAGAAGGCTGGTTTATATAGAGGGAGAAGGAGATTTTAGGATTCCTATAATCATGGGGGGAGTCCTATCCTACAATAATGTTCCATCAACCATTTCCTAAAGGAAGAGATCCATGGCTTATCGATTTTAAACACTTGCAATGAGTCATTCCTGAGGTCGTTAAAGGAAATTTCCGCCTCCAATTTGTTAAAAAACATTCCCAAAAAGGTTGGCATGGGTACAACAAAGAGACAGAGTGCCATCTGGCACGACCTCTAGTGTACATCCTCTCTATTGGCACGAGGGGTGAACTAGCTACCCGCACCAATGCCAAAACACAGGTTTTTGAGTGCTTTCTGAGGAAATTTTCAACAGGAGAAATCATGTCCTTATGCAAAAGGATGCAATGAAGGTGTTTGCAGAGTATGACACTGCACACAAGTCATGGGAAAGACCCTCCAATATGAGGGGCGAGGGATTGTAGGGACGGTGACAAAATGTTGTGTAACAGATGCCCCCTAAAGCATGAGGTCCAAGAGAGAGGGAGGGGTGAAATTCTTTATGAGAACACGTCTGACCCAAACACTGCTGTCGGAAGACCTGCAAGTACAAGTACAACTGATGCATTTGATACATGACATGTGGCATGGGCACAACCATCCATGATAGAGTATATAAACAATGAGATCCGAGGTATGGACACAGCCATCCAGCAGTAAGGATCAATAAATAGACTCAGGTATGGTCGCAGCCATCCAATCAAAAGAGTCACATAATAAGTCATAGTAATCCACAAAGAACCCGCAACCTGGATTTTATCAGACAAAACCCAGGGTCTTGTGCTCCTTCTCGACCCGAACAAAATACAAATTTGAGCATGTCAATATGTGAGCTAAAGTCGAACATGCAAGAAAATCATCTGATTACCTGCCAATGATGGAAGCTGTTAACAGACGCGAGAGAAACCACCAATAATGACAATGGCTCTGAAGGTACTAAAGGTACAATCCACGGAGTGTGAACAGTGATTTGTCGTCGAACACCCGCGGAATCTGTTGATCGAAGGCCAATAATGAAAACCTTGCATCGAATGCGAAGAACCTGCCATTGAGGCATGCAGGCTCCAGGGTACCTGAAGGGAGTCTCTAGATCAGCTTCCTGGATAATGAGCTAGAGTCAACAAGAAGTGACCTTGATCAAAGGTGGGCCATAATTTTTCCCACATCATCAACGCGAGACAAAGGAACATGATGTTTGTGAATCAAGACTAACAGAGAATCAGAGGGAGGTTGAAAAATTCAGAGGCAAACTTCTCTTGAACATATCGGCGACAGAACACTGGATTTGGCAGTATTTGACATCAAGGGATCTGAGGTCATGATAACGTGGAAAAGAGTAGATGAGAGGTCAAAATAGATTACCCAAACCCATGGAGACAAAAAATGAGGTGAGATATCCCTAACCCGACACGAATGCAGACAAGTGCCATGTTCAAGAGCGACATACTGCCAACACGGCTACAGTCTTGGTTCCATTTTCCCCCACAATTTCTAGTGAGTACCCCAATTATTTTTGAAAACAAGCTTGAAGGGGATAGCATATGCTTTCCTTGTAATTTTTTCCCTTGGATAAATCCAACCTAGTACATTTTACGATCCCTAGGAAGGAGGAACTCGAGTAACGTCATCACGACAAATTCCGATGTCATCAGTTTTTAACGAGTCCGCCAAAGGAAGAACTCGGCATCTTTTCATGTTTAGAGAGTTTGAAAATAAGGCAGAAAAGAAAACTCCAGCATTCCCTTTTTGTAAATAGTCCCTCAGATCCGAAAAGGTAGAAAACTGTGTCCGAGAGAACCTCTTAGTCACGATCGGCTAAGGTATTCCTTTTTCATAAATAATATATCCCAGCCCGAAAAAGGGGTAAACGTATACCGGGTAGATATCGTTTCGCAGCCAATTTAACGAGTTCAAAACGACAAGCGACTCAGCGATCTTTTCAGTTTTAGAGAGTCAGAAAAGAGCTGAAACATGACTCCGGTAGTGACTTTTTCATTTTTTTACCGAGTCCGAAAAATTATAAAATACAACTCGTTCTTTGTCAAAACCATGTGGAAACCTGTTTCTACCCAAAAAGACGTGTGTAAAATGTATTTCTTGAAAATAATGTGAAAATAATCGACAAATATGTTTCAAAAACTATTTTTAGACTTTGAAAAGTTATAAAAGACCGTAAATGGTAAAAACTATTTACTTTTCACTTTTACCTCCTTGCAGAGCAACAGTGGTCCATTTACCTTGTGATCTTGTGGCGACAATTGTGAGCAAACCAGTGGATCAATCCGGATTTCGTCAGTTTCAGGTAAGAGCCGACACCATTTTCCATCTTTTGAGCTATATTTTATTGCATTTAGTTGTCATTTGGGATCCCTTAGGGGAGGATTTTTAAAATTTAGGGCATCGCAGTTGGCACGGGTTTCAGGCACGGACCCACGCCAATTGACCCTTTTTTACATAGGGGTCACGCTAGTTGGTGCGACTGTTAGCCAAACAGCCACGCCAACCGCACAACCCAAAATCTACTTAATTTTTAAGAAAATGCAACCAATAGGATGCAAATTTTGATACCCAAGGGGACTTATAATGTTTCTATGATCAATTCATGCAGGTAAAAAGCGAAAAAAGATGGTTATCGAGTGGAAAGAGAGAGAACACAGTGAGGAGGATGAACAAGAAACGGAAAATGAACAATGAATGAATGCCCTCAGGAATTGTGGGCTTAAGAAGTTCTTCCTGACACCATGTCTTCGGGCTCAACCAGAATTGCTTCAATACTTGATAAGCATTTGGGACGAGGATCAGGAGAAGTTTGTGCTTCAGGATAAAGAGCTTGAACTCGAAGTCTCAGATGTATATTTCATCATTGGGTTGTCACGTAGGGGTGAAGTCCCTATCTTAACAGGTACTCGTCATTCTGGAGAAAGCATGGGAATGGTAATTGACAGGGTGTGCCATGGGGCATGAAATGGATCAGGGAGTGGAAAAGTGGATATCCAAACCGTCCCTGATTTAGCACTGAGGGTAGTGTTTCACACTATCACACAGTTTGCTGGATCGCAGCCACTGCATGAGGCCACGAATACACAACTACTTCTTTCCTAAGAGTTTATGAACCTGACCATATTCAACTGGGCCGAGGCCGTGACTATCAACATCAAACGGCGGCTCACTAAGTGCAAGAAGACCAAAATAAAGCAGTTTGGGTATGGATCAATTTTGGTATCGTTCTTCTTGGATCGATTACCCATATTCTAGCGTCAGGAGGTTATTTTCCCGATGCCGCCACCCACAAAGCCATGGATGGCCCGATGGGCCGCACTGATGCCTAGAGCAGGGAGTGGCCAACAGATGTCCTAAAGGCCAGAGTTTTTTTATTGGCTCCGACGACAGCTGATTATCGTGGAGGATTGGCCCTACGCTGGCACAGACTTCACCGGAGATCCCGACCTCCTGCTCCCGGAGGGAGAGGATTGGGACGAAGAGTTAGGTGAGACTCATTTCTTATATTCATGAGTTTTATGATTTTTTGGTATATATGCATGTTCTGACAGTTAAATTTTATATGTATGCAGATGTCGGCCCAGAGTGTCCTGTCGGCATGTCGCCGGTGGCAAGGCGAGTTCCTCGCGATTTTGATCCTCATGGGAGGGTGGCGAGGAGGAGCTAGTGCAGAACCTGGAGGGGATCGCCCGTGGGGTCCCAGACTATGCTCGCTTAGATGATGTGCCTCGGGCCTATCATAGGCACACTGTAGGAGTGGTAAGTCGTATCCATCGCTTGCTGAGGCGGTTGGTACAGGCGGTGACATGCTATCATGAGCACCATGCCGATTAGGAATTTAGGCTTTATTTCCACACATTTTTTAGAGACAGGTTGTCTCACGATGTAACTGAAACAGACATATATTATTTTTTGGGTTTTATGATGCACATGTTGCAAACAAACGATATACATATGTATACATCTATTTTCCTGCACGGATATTTGTACATATGATGATGCTTGTTACAAATTATGAAAATGACTAATACAATGTTGAGCTAATGTATCAGTTAAATAATCTACATAATAAGTAATGACCCAAAAATCAGGAAAATTTTCACAAAGGGTATAAAGCCAAAAAGATTTCATTTTTATGCAAGCTTGAAAACAAAAGTAAACTATGCTTGAGATTGGTTTCATGTTGACACAAGCTTGAAACAAAAGTAAACTATGCTTGAAAAATGGGCATGCCCCCTAGCATGGTGACTCAATTCGAGGTGTACATGCCCCCCAAGCTTCAGTCCATAGGAAATGGACTGAAGGTTCAAAAAACGAGAGTAAGAGAAAGACTCGACTTGAATTTTACGAGATCTAGCAAAAACTTGAATTGAATGGGAACATGTTTCATTGTTTTAACGAGGTTGACACATTAAAAGAACCATCCTCGAGACCTAATTCCTTTTTTAACGAGGTTGACATAGAAGATGAATTATCCTCAAACCAACTTGTTTCATTTTTTAAGGAGCTTGACATAAAAAAACGAACTATGCTCCGACAACCTTTCATTATGACGAATAAGAGGTCATAGATTCCAAGAGGTTCGCCTCGGATGAGAGAACAACATCTTGAAAATCAGGACCCAATGCCCCCAGCACACGATGCACAATGCCATCATCACTAAACGCGGGCACAAGAGAGGTAGCCACATAATTAACCTGTGGCGACGATAAAACCGGCGGATAAAGACCTGGAAGGGATGATGGTAGACCAGATGTCATGTCAAGACCAACGAATGAAAGCTGATCAATGGTCACAATCCGACCTTTGTGTGGAAAGTAGATCACACAAAAGAGGAAGGAGACGACTACCCCATGAAATAATTATAGTCACGCCCCAAGAGAAAATTGAAATCCAAGGGGCTTGGAACAACCATCACGTCTATATGGATGGTTTTCCTTCCCAAATTAACAGGCAATTTGGGAAGGATCCCTAACAGTTGACTAGTTCCTCTGCCAAAAGCCAACATATTCTAGGTAATAGGCATAAGCGGTGGAGAACCAAAAGCTTTCCAAGTAGTGGAAGACAAAATACTAACAGACGCACCTTCATCTATAATAGTGTTGGGTACTACGAGATCAAAGGTTTGTACCGTTATCTCGAAAGGCACATAAGACGGAAGGCGGTATCCGGAAAATCGACTCCAATCAAAGGAAGAGACCAAACTACTTGGAGGGGATACCATCGAACTGAGATGGTTTTCCCCTGGTGTTACCGGAGAAAGAGGAGCACTCTCCTGGACTTCCATCACGGGAGTAGGAGGAGAAACTTCTTGAACTAGAGGGACAAAAGAATCTTTCTGCAAGTCCAAAGAATATGATGAAACAAGAAGAAAATGGGAGGGATGAGATCCACTCTCAACGGAAAAAACCTGATGAACCATTGGCGGGATCAAGTCGACCGATTCCACGTCCAATGGTTGGTCAGGAATGGATTCCTAAATTTGAATTTCCGAGGGAGCGGGATCAACCAAGGATGACTCTTGACCGATCATGGAATCAACTAGCGGAGGACTCAAAGAAAGTTTTTGGTAACCAGTCGGAACGCAGGGTGTAGAAACAGTGGATTTGTCCAACACTCTCTTGGCTTCATCCATGTACGGACAAAGGTGAATGGGGTGATGCCCTTCACACAACTTACAGGGATTGGTAACCTTGCCCTGTTTTTTATGAGTCTTACCAGAGCTAGTCGAAGATGTGTTATCAATATGACTTCCAGAAGTTAAAAGCAATAGCGGATGGCTATCAGACCATGCATCAAGTACCTTGGGAATGCCAGGGCAGTCTCGAAGCAGATGGTTACCTTTGCAGAGCATGGAAGGGAATTTGACTTTCCATTGAAGTTTGGATGGTTTTGCAAGGGAAGGTTTCTTAAGTGCAGTAGCTACAGTATTAGCCTCTCGTTTATCTGACTTCTTCTTCTTAGCCACTTGGTTATCAGAATCTAGACTTTCACCAGGCGAAGTAGAAGAGGAGGATGAAGAAAGAGGTGAAGAAGGGGAGAGGTCCACCCTAGAAGCAACATGATGTTTTTCTGGTGGAGGAGATGGTTGAACAGAGATCGGGGCATTAGGGACCACCGAGGTCAAAAAAAACCATACATGCAAACCAACAGTTAACCCTGGAAGAGACAACGTTGCCATGTAAGGAGCACTGACATTCCCAAAAGTAGGAAAAGGGCCAGGATTCCCTTCGGTGGGGGTTCCTTGGTTGGTAAACTCGGGGAAGGTTTTCATTAGAAACAATGATAAAAAAACACCAAGGAAACAAACTTTAACAGGAATATTTCATGGGCAGTTAATTTTAAGACACTGAAACCAAAATCTACCATTTCATCTTTTAAGAGTCAAGAAACAGGCAAAAGGTGACTCTATCACTTTCAGATTGAAACGAGCATGAAAGGACACGTGCTCGATGATCTTTTCAAATTTATGGAGTCAGTAAAGATCAAAAAATGATTGCTCAAGTAGTCTAGGTAGAAGGGTGTACCAGGTTCTCATGAACTGCCATATACACCTTGGTTATAAAATGAAAAAAAAATCAACCAAGGAATTGACGTATGTACAGGTAGTCTCCCCGAATGTTTTGTTCGGTGTATCACGGTTACAAGGCGGGATCACTTGGCTTCCTATGGATAAAAGGATTGCAACCTAGAGGGGTCTCCCTTTATATACTCGGCGGTACGGGGAGCACAAGTCCATACTAGTGATGTCTGGAGCCAGATGGCGAGCGACAGCTGCTAGGTTTAAATACACTGAAACGCGTCTCTAACTTAGACCACTAAATCTTCCGTTATGTTTCAATGTTGCCTTAGGTTAATTGAATAAATTCTAAGTTGATCTTGTATTTATGTTTCAATTCCAAGATCCTACCGAATGTTGAATCTCACGAATCCCTAAATGCAAGCTACATGCCATAAAATACCATTTCGTTCAATGAAGAGCTATCTATGAGAAAGTTAAAAGTTTTCCAAATGATAGCAAATAATGATAACACACAGAAGCATCCACTACAGTACCTAATTCAAGCTAATGCAAAATGAGAAATCTTTCCTAGAATGCCCAATGCTAGTTATGTGAAAGATTTTCCAATTCCACAATGCAAACAAAAATGCAAGCAGAAAAAATATATTTTTTTTTCTAATTTTTCAATGTAATAGAGCAAAGAGTGCACTAAATGACATGAAAAATAAACCTTCACACTAGTTCGAGAATGCCAACGCAAGAGTCGAAACGAAATAGTTCAATAAAATCAAAAGCAAACAAAACACAAACTCAAACCAATGCTGCAGTATCTCAAATCGAAGAAAGATGTCAAAACAGACCCATACAAGCAACGTGAGCTATGCTTGGAGTGACAAGAAGAAAAACTGAATGAAAGAGGCAAGACTTATTCCATCAAATGCAATCACTTAAAATGAATCCAGGGAGTTGAACGCAATCAAGTAAATAATGAAGGTGGTTGTGAAGGAAAGACCAAAGTTCCTACAAGAGGCTCAGCATACCCAAGCACTAGAAAACCCTAAGGCTATGATGCTGACAATAAAAGGGCAAACAACCGAAGGAAAGAGGTTGTTCACAGTCACAAACAATATCAAAGCATTCAAATCAAGTCAAGAAAACACCCAGAAAAGAAAACATTGACCAAAAACTCCAAAACAAGGAAAACCCTAGCACTTACAGGAAATGGCGCGACTGTCTGGCTGTAATCTGCGCCAGACAGGGGATGGCGCGGGTGATGAATTGGCAACAAGTGCCAGTGGGTGCCACTGTCAGGCTGGAAACTGCACCAATGAAGCCAACCTTAAAAAGATGAAAATTTTGGAAAAACAGAGGTCAAATTGATCCTTTGGGGCTGAACAGGGGTCTTAGACTCAGCAAAGATAATCAAAAAAGAAAGCTAAGCAAGCAAAGACCAAGAAGACGACCTATGGACGAAAGACAAACTCACACTGATCCCCAGCGGAGTCGCCAATTTTTTGGTGAGGTAAATCCCCTCTGCAGACAGAGGCAATCCCACTAGCCCTAGAGTGGGTCTAGCCACAAAGAAGACACGCTATGACATCAATTCTTAGCTAACAAAGGGACAAAGACTTGATAGGTAACTCACTGAAAGTCCTACGCTGTTGTATCACCCAGAAGAATGGTTACCTCTCGCTCCTGGTTCGACAGGTCACGATCCGCTCGTTCTCACGCCTAGATACCTGCACATGCACAAGAAACGAAGACGATACACAACATACTATTCACATTTGTAGCTATCAGTTAGCCAAAGAAGACTAAATCCAATGCGTGAAATATACATAACACAAATATAGAATCAAGATCATAGTTGAGTATATTAATTTAAAGAAGGAAGAGTACAACCAGGCTTCGACGTTGTGATCTCCTCCAGCAAGGTTCCAGCGGAGCACGTCTCACAAAGCTCGTCAAGAATTCAGACGGGGATCTCTCTATGGGATCCTCCTTGGTTCAACCTTCTCTATAGCGATTACTCAGCTATAATGTCTCTTCTCTGAGTTCAGCTTCTTGGCTATATGTTCAGCTCTAAAATTTGTAAAGGGATAAGGCTGGTTTATATAGATGGAGAAGGCGAGGTTAGGATTCCTATAATCATGGGGGGAGTCCTATCCTCCAAGAATGTTCCATCAACCATTTCCTAAAGGAAGAGATATGTGGCTTATCGAGTTTAACCACTTGCAATGAGTCATTCCTGATGTGGTTAAAGGAAACTTCCACCTCCAATTTGCTAAAAAACATTCCTAAAAAGGTTGGTGTGGGTACAACAAAGAGACAGAGCGCCAGCTGGCGCGACCTCTACTGTACATCCTCCCTATTGGCGCGAGGGGTGAACTGGCTACCCACGCCAATGCCAAAACATAGGTTTTTGAGTCCTTTCTGAGGAAATTTTCAATAGGATAAATCATGTCCTTATGCAGAAGGATGCAATGAAGGTGTTTGCAAAGTATGACACTGCACACAGGTCACAGGAAAGACCCTCCAATATGAGGGGCGAGGGATTGCAGGGACGGTGAAAAAATGTTGTGTAACACACATCCAACAGATCAAGGGACCTTTCCACCAAACATTTATGACTTGAAGACCATGAAATGGAGACAGCTCATCAGTTAAAGCCTATATTGAAGATAGGGTCTTGTTTTTTGGAAAAATAGGGTTTGTTTCCATATGTTGAGGAGGATATTTAATATGTCAAGTAGTGATGAGCTATGTCATAGCTTATTCAAACATGTGAGGCTTAGTTGTCAGATATGTAACTCTTTTAAGAGATAAGGTAGTTTAATGTAATAAATAGGAGTTTGAGTCCTATTAGGAAAAGGTATGATTTAGAGTATAACTGTCATTTTCTGATTAAAACACATGTTTTTCTGTTATGTAAGGTGTCATTAGAAGAATTAGATGAATCTAGCCAAGAGGTAGATCATCTCTAATGTAAGAAGGTCTATTTAAAGGCATATTATCGAAGTTGTAAAAGTTGGATATTTTTTGCACCATATGCAGCTTTATGTAATTTGACTGATATCAGCAATACGGATAAATTATTCTTGATAGACCCGAGATTCTCATGGAGTTTTTAATGCCTTTCTGATATATATATTTATGTATACTACTTGCAGTATATTTCATCTTTATTACTCAAAATTCATATGTGTATGCTCTGACTTCCTTTATTGATGAAATGACTATGTTGCCCTATGTTCTATGTGTAATTTTCCTTTGTTAAAGACTCTTATCTACCTCTTCTTCCATGTCAAGGAACCTTGCTCACTAAATCTACTGATTTTTTGACTCCATAAGCCCAATAGTTGCAAGCATGCATTCTTTTCAACCTACACACACAAAAATCAAGTTACTTTTCAAATAGAGTTAGCCATCTAATCCTATCATTATCTAATATCATAAACCCCTTTGAGAGAGCCCTCTCAAACCGAAGAGGCTAACCTTCAGACAAAAGCTGGTTTGAAATAGTTACATAGATTTGTCTGATCAGCAGCCAATCAAGTGCAATTTTTTGATAACAGGATGATTAAATTTTAGCAAGATCATTATGAATCAGATGACAGTTGTTGGAATCAACAGTTTTATTGGATGTCTCAACATTAAAAAATAGATCACCCAAATTGTAAGAAATATGTTCAAGGATTACTACATCATATTATTCATCATGTGTAGCCTTACCACCTTGTGTGGACTCAAGATCTAATTTATCAAAATTTGAATTGGAAGAACATGATATATCATTTGATTCATTACTCACATATCGACACAAGGGTTGGTGAGTTGAGGAAGAAACTCTTGTGAGAAACTCTTCTATGATCATATCATGTTCCAGATCAAAGTTTTGTAAATCCAAGTCTTCTTGAAAAAACAAGAGATCATCTAATGTACTTTGGAATTCATTACCACATATAAAACTGGAGTCATTAGTGTTAGAGTGATGGTTGTCTAAACCTTCATCTCATTTAAGAGCTTTGGATTCGTTCAATTGATTGCAAAGATCAAAACATCGTAGATTAGTCAGGAATGTAGAAACATCATCTTGACATAGAGGAATTTGAAAAAGTGAAGTGATATTAAATGAGTCTTCATCCTTTTTCTCCTATACTTGTGTGATATAATCACCTCGTAATTTATTACTATCTAAACCAGCATCAGAATCAATATTATCTGGAGAAATTTCTAGTGGAGTGGGTTGATTAAGTGAATCAAGGTACAAAGGGTCATGAGGTGTAAATCATAAATGATGAAAAGTATAACTATAGGAAGTGATACTTTCAATAAGATCAGATTCAATATCTAAATTATGCATGTTAATGTCACCATGAGAAATAAGGGGATCGACCTTGACACTAGGATCCATGAGATTATGAGAAAATTTGTTTCAAATATATTTAAACCAAATATTGAAAATTTTCACCCAATAAATCCCAATCCACATCATCTTCAGAAAATCCATAGAAAAGGTGAAGAAATATATCAAAATCTTCTAATGATTCATCAGGTTTCATTCTAAGTTGATTGATCCTTTAATATACATCTTGATAATCATGCATATCAAAAGCTTCAAAAACCTCCTTAACAAGTTCTTCGAATGAATGAATAGAAGCGGAAAATAATCTATGACACCATTGTTTCACACGAAATTCAAGGGTGAGGATGAACAACCTGCCCTGAACATCCTTACAATGAATTCCATTAGAAAGAAAAAATTGAAGAAATTGAATCATTTGTCCAAGGACATTTAGTGCACACTTTCCATCAAATTTAAATTGTAGCAAGCTATGAATAATTTCCATGGGGATGGTAAGGTTAATTATTTTATAAAAAAATCCTAGGATTAATATTTTGGGATGAGCCATTTCAATATGAAGATTCAAAATAGCCTCGATGGGCTCAAGTTGTCATTTGGCCCTTCTTTTAGTGCCAAATTTTGTTGACGCTACTGGAAGATTCCAATAATAGGGTGTCTCCCCGATATGAAGTCCCAAAAAGACCTCACAGTATTTGGGATAGGAGACCCATCTGGAACAAAGGCCTGGATACCATTTATTTTTAGATATTTTCCTTTACTGAAATTAACACATAAGATAACACACATACACTTTGAGATAAGAAAGTAAGTTAGCCCTGTGAAGCATACAATTGCAATGTATATAATGCACTTCCATAGATGGAGTAAAGAGAGTGAACCTTTAGAAGAAAATTAATGGTACCATCCTAATAAATACATACACACTCATAGAAGTGATCGTTAATTCATCTGCAAAATAGTTTGAAAAGTAACAACGAACATGAAAGCAAGTAAGAATGCAAATTCAACTAGATGTATACCACAGCTAATGAAATAGTTCATTTTATTTAGTACATATGAAAAAAAAAATATCATAAACATTAAAATAATATTCTTACAACATTCACGATACATGCATGAAAGTGTGTCAACTCTAAAAGCTTCAAATTAAGTGAAAGTTCCAAGATACACAATTACAATGATGCATCACTAGCTCCAATAGTGGAACATTAAGCCACCACTTGCTCCTAAAAAGAATTATCTTCTCTCCTATGCAAAGCTAGAGAATCCAATGTGAAAGTCCTTTTCTTGAGGCATGAGGGCCTATTTATAACAAATGGGGTGACCTTTCACCTCCCATGTGATTCTTAACCTCCCTCGTGGCTCTTGAGCTCCCATATGACTTTTGAGCTTCTCCATGACCTTTGCAATTCAAAGTGACTTTTCAAATTCCATGTGTGACCCTTGGGATTACACACATATTACATTTTCCAATTTTGAAAATACATAATTACATTCCACCAATAATGTGGCAAAATACATAGAAAAAAATAGCACTCTTGTGTTCACACTTTAAGAGGCAATAATTTGGTGATTGTGACATGAGACTTCATTGAAATGTATTAATTCCAAGTTATTATCTTATTTATTATGCCTTGAATCTTCATGATTTATCTATGATATGATTCATCTCCACCTTCTAAAGGGTCTGAATAAGTATTGGAACCTTCTAATTCAAAATGAGTTTCCATCTCTTTGTTGTAGTACAAGATTCCTTTACTCCTGCATGATAGAATTTTTGTGTCCACAAGTGTGCTTCTTGTAACCTCTTCTTGATGATGACCCTGGCCATCATCTTTCCATGATACTATGATAGCACCTGCAAATGAATTTCACTCATGAGAAGACAACTTCAGACCCAAAATCTCCTATTTTATCTTTGTTTGCTCATGTGAGGTGTTGACTGTGATGGGATAGTGCGCAAGGACTAAGAGAGGGGCCTTCTTGGGCACATAGTGCAGACTGAGGAGGCAAGATATGGAGGTCTAGGCACTGGAAGAGTGCATTTTTCAATGGAAAGAGAGAGAGGCAAGGCTTTGAGCAGTGGGCAGGTTTAGGAGGCAAGAGTGATGAGCTTGGGAACTGTGACTATGTAATGTGTGGTGATTAAGGAGAGGACTCTAGGAATTGCACAGGTTTCCACTACAAGGGCCAAGACATTACCCTATTATCCACTATAAGTGTGAAATGCATAATAAATGAAAGGATAATTAAGGTATTGCGCAAAGGGAAAGTGTAATCAACAAGAAATTGGGTAACTATACCCTATGAATGCTCAATGCACAATGAATGGAGGGAGGCATTGGTATTTTTCATGTTTCCATTGAAAGGGCCTAAAGGAGACCTCACTATCAACTAGGAGTGCTCAAAGTGCAACAAAATTCATGGTTGATGAAGGATTTGTGCAAGGGGAAGGTGTAAGGAACAAAGGTTGAGTGACTATGCTCTGAGGTTGCTCAATGCATAGTGAAGGAGGTTTCTTTTTAGATAGGCGCATTGAGAAAGTGTAAGTAGCAAGAGGCTCGTGATTGAGCCTTGGAAGTGCACAATGCACTCATCACTTGGCTGAAGGTTAAAGGTGTTCATAACTTGTGCATGATGTGAGAACAAGGAAGAACTCCAAAGTTGACTAAGTGTTCGATCAATAGGGAAAGAGAAGAGAAATAGAATGCATAACATGTCCTGAACATGATCTCACACACATACATAATCACAAATTTTACAGGCATATGAAAAGTAACCAAAAACAACGCGTATACAATGAAACAACAATAAAGTGACACTTGTCTCCAAGTGTGACACTTAGGATGCATATCTTTACGACACAAGTGTCGACAACAACCAAAAGGTGCGCTATGCCATGGGAATGTGTCCAACACATGTTCTAATGATAAATAACATAAAATAGTACAAGGGAGTGCATTAGAGATACCTATAGAATGTATTCCAAGGTGCTCTTAACAAGATATGAGAAAACAATTGAAAGTGATACATGCAAGACCAAAACTGACACATGTGAAAACAAAAGAAAGAAAAAAAGTGATACTTGCAAGAATAAAAGCAAGATAAGGAGACACTTGAAAAATAAAAAGCAAGCAAAAATGACATATGTAAAAGCAAAAGTGAAAGTTGAGAAACTCACCTAGATGATGGCACACTTACAACCATGAGCGAGTGAATACTCCTTGTCCTCCAAAAGTGCACAAATCTCAAAAGTGAAAGATGAATGTAACATGACCTATGGAGTGAATTTTATATAGGGAGAGAAAACATGAAATTAGGGTTATTATTTGTGAGTGTTCTCAGTGCATGTTAGGAAATTAGGATTCAAGAGGGAGTCGATTGCCACTGAGAGGTGTTATAGTACTGACTTGAATAAGAAAACTCTCACTCTCAACAATAAGTGTGCACTGACTATCTAAAGAGGATGCCCTTACATTGTTACTGGTAATTGCATAATCATTATTGGTAAGGACTACATAATCATTTTTACTATGAAGTGTAAGTAGCCTATCTTTAAAATGTGCTTGTGAAGACATCAATATTTGGGCATGTGAAAGAAAATAGTTCGACACTTAGGATTCCTAAAGGAAGACTTGAACACTTAGACAACATGTTCGAGCATGACATTAATGGACTTGAAATGAAATATGGCATGATCATAACGAGGCTACAAAATTTGATGTTAGGGGAAATTTTGCAGGGGGTTGTAGTAGCTACAACAACTTGTTTAGTAAAAAATGGTCTAAGAACATAATGAAAAAAAGACTTTAAGGAGAAATCAGTGTCTTGAGGCTAATAAGAAAATTAACACCAATTCAATGACAAATACGTTAAATTTAAATCTCAAATTCCTTTAATCATTACTCTAATTATTAATTAAAACATCATTAAATCTATTTGCCTCTAACAAATGTTGATTTTTATAAATTCAATAGAGACTATCACAATATTTCTGAGAAAATGATATTTACTTTTTATTTTGATCTTCTTTGAAATTATTTCAATATATCATTCAGAAATTATACTTCAAAAATTAAACCATAAAAGAATAGTCAAATAGTAGAGATCACAATTCATAAGATAAGACAATATTTACCCTAGGAAAACCCACTAAGGGGAAAAACCCAACAACCTTTTCAATAGATAAATTATTTTTTTCAAAAAGAGACACGCCTAGACCTATGGTCAAATTTGTTCAACCCCTTCAATTCAATTCTCCCAACCTTATCTAGCACTTTGCTCTGCCTGATGTGACCCAGAGTTCTAGCCCTCCAACAAATTCCAGAATCCCATGATTTCGGCTTCCAATATCTACCCATAAATTTTTTCCCCTCCAACAAAAACTTCCCAGAAATATGTGAATTGGAGAGAGAGAGAGAGAGAGACTATCCAAACGTCTGAGTGAGAGAGAGAGAGAGAGAGAGACTATCCAAACGTCTGAGTGAGAGAGAGAGAGAAAGAAAGAGACCAAATTTGTCCTTCTTGTCCTTCTTGATCTTCGCTAGGATGCCTAGAAAATGTATTCTTAAGAGAAAGACAATTTGAGGTGAGAGAGTGAAGTCGAGCCACCTTTATATAGTGATATGTTGGGTCGAATGAGTGTTTTATTTTCCCTCGTCTGACCTGACTTGGAGGGAGGCCAACTTGATAAACTTGGAGCCAAAAAAATCAATATCAAAATTCAAATTTTCTTCTTTTAAAATTCATAATTTGACTTTGACTCAAATTATATTTTTCTTTTGACTCTAGCATTTAACATATGGCTTTCAATAATCAATACAAATACATCAACTATAAAATTATACATTATGAATACTTACGATAGTTACAAAATTCAACACTCCCTCTTAACTAGGGAGGTATTCATAATGATTTTCATAGATGTTCTCAAGTTTTCAAACTTCTATAGGAAAAGGTTATATCAAATCATTGTCATCATCATCATCTACCATCAGCACCCACTGGTGGACATATTCAAGTGGTACCAAATCCATGGCTTATCATCAACATATCAGGACTCACTCCTCCATAGTAATCAGTCCTAAAATCCAAGACTCATTCTTCCAGAATGGTTGGTCCTCAAATCCCAAATTCTTTTGCTAGGCTAAAATGTTGAGATACTAAAATAACAAGCACTCACTCACCTTCCTAGTGACCACTTTGGGCCAATACCTCACTCAACCCTTCCCTAGTTAGTGATCGGTTCTAAATGTTGAAATACCTCACTCTACCCTTCTCTAGTGTGTGATCGGTTCTAAATGTTGAAATACCTCACTACACCCTTCCTTGGTGCATGATTGGGTCTAAATAATGAGAGTCCTCACTCCACTCTTTCCTAGTGTGTGACTGGGTCTAAATATGGAGAGACCTCACTGCACCCTTTCCTAGTGTGAGATCAGGTCCAAACCTTAATCGACCCTTCAGGTGAGTAATCGGGTCTCCTCACCAAGAAGCACTCACTCAACCCCAACTGGTCAGCACTCTGGGCCTGTTATACCATCCACTGTTGTATCAAATTAGTACTCCCTCTCAACAAGACGGGTAATCTCCACATGAACCATATTTTCTCTAAAGTATATGAAATTCTTTCTAGGCAATGGCTTTGTCATAAAACAAGTTGTCTACTCATCAGTGGATATTTACTAAGTCCTTATCACTCTCCTCTTTACCATGTCACATATATAGTGGTACTTTATCTCAAAATGCTTAGACTTATCATGGAACATGGGATTCCTTGAATATTTCACACAAATCTGATTATCATATCATATCAAATTTGGTTCCAACTCTTGGTCGAATAGTCCTCCAAACAAATTTTGAAGCCACACTGCGTGTATACATGCTTCATTGGATGCTATATATTTTTTTTCTACAGTGTTGAGTGTTACAAAACTCTTCTTCTTGCTCATTAAAGATATCATAACATAACCCAAACTGAATCACACCCCTGAAGTGTTGTTCCTATCATCAACACTTCTTGTGCAATCAAAATTTGTATATCATGAAATTTTCACATCCTTGTTTGAAACATATTTCAAACCATAGTTCAAATTACCACATTTATATCTCAGAATGTGATTTTTCTGCAATCCAATGATTATGTCTTAGTTCCACCTGAGACTCGCTAAATGTGTTTACAGTAAAGAAATTTTTTTACATGGTGTTAACCAATACATCAACGAGACAATCCTAATACATCAATGAGGCAATCAATCGTTGATACGTAGAAGTATCTACAAAATTATATTTAGAGCCTCTAAACTTATTCAAGTTAGTCACCACGGCAGTGGCCATGGATTTAAAGTCCATCATGCCAAATTTCTAAAGGATCTCAACAACATACTTCCTTTTCCCAAGGAATACTTCACCAATTTTTTACCATACTTATAGTCTCATTAAATAATGCATCAAACCAATATCCTTCATATCAAATTCAAAATCCAACTTCTTTATACACTAAATAATGAGTGACTCAACACCTGCTAAAAACAAGTCATTAACATATAGAAATAATATCATAGGTGCATTATTTAAAATTTTAAAATAAAGGTTTGGATCGACATCACTCTTACTAAATTCCAGTCTCATCAAATAGTTTTTAATTTGAGCATACCAAACTCTTGGAGCTTTCTTGAGTCCATACAAGGCCTTCTTTGACCTGCAAACATGAGATTCATTTCCATGCACCTCAAAACCTTTAGGTTGCTCTATCTACACCTCTTCCTAAAACACGTCATTGAGGAAAGAAGTCTTCATATCCATCTTATGTAAATTCCTTCCCAATGAAGCAAGAAGAGAAATAATAGACCTAATAGAGGTGTACCTAGAAACTGGAAAAAATTTCTCATCATAATACTCTCCCTCTTTCTAGGAGAATCCTCTAGTTGTGAATCGTGCCTTGTATTTTTCAATACTTCCATCTGTAGCATGATTGATATTTTATATCCACATAGAATTCACCATTTAATTCCCTTCCGGCCTTGGCACAATCCCCTAGACATCATAATTCATGATGGATTGATATTCTTAATTCATAGCCTACTTCCATACTTTATATCTAGTTTCTTATTCATAAATGTAAGGTTTTGAATCAATAATATTATTCATAAGATATGCATAGCTAGAAAAAAAATAGGTTTCTTAATTTCTCTATATGTGCAATCAGGAGTTGCATGTCCTTCTACTTCTTCCAATGTATATCTGAGAGGAATCTAGTATTTTCCTAATTTCTGGGACAATAATTGGTTCCACTAGTTTGCAAGGACCTTCTAGCTATTCAAGACATTCTATAGAACTTGAATTTTCTTCTTTTGAAGCCTCGTGTTTTACTTCATCATAGGAATCCATGGATACTTCCTTAGACTTCCAATATGAAACTTTCTTATAGAAGGTGACATCTTGGATGACCTCAATCAATAATTTCTCTGGAATGTATATTCTAGAGGCATTTGATGATTCACTGTATCCAATAAATATGCCTTACTTTTTAGGATTTACAAGCTTTCTCCTTTTATCCTTAGGAAAATGGATGTAGACATGGAAACAAAACATTCTCATATTTCCAACCTATGGCTTTCGTCTAGAGAACACTTCTTCAGGATTCATACCTTCAAAAATTCAATGAGGAATTTTGTCTTGAATATATGTAGTTTTCAATGTTGCTTCTCCCGATAAGAACATCAAAAAATTATGATCATGCATCATATCCTTAACATATTCTTCGATGGACCTGTTCTTTCATTCTGCCACACCAATCTATTTTGGATTATAAAGAACAATAAACTCCCTCTTAAATATCCCAACATTCTTGAAAAAAACAACAATTTATTTTTAGGTGTATTCTCCTTCATTGTCAAATCTCAAGAACTTGACCCTATTACCTCTCAAGTTTTCCACTTCAACTTTAAATACATAAAATCTTTTGAAGACTTCATCCTTGATCTTCATGAGATATATCCATGTCTTATGAAAGAATTAATTAATAAATTTCACATAGTACAATGAACCTCCAAGTGATCTCACAAGCCTCGGACCACACATATCAAAGTGAATTAAATCCAAGACTTCTTTAGACCTATTATCACTGCTTGGAAATGGTTTTTTGATATTCTTTCCAAGAGCACAAAATTTAAATACACCTTCATGATCTATTTGGAATTTATGGATGCCTAAAACTATTTTATTCAATATAGGTAGTGCTTTATAATGAAGGTGGCCATATCTTCTATGCCATAAATAACTTGGATTGTTTTCATCATGTACTAGTGCTTGATTTTTCTGACTCACAAACCTATGCAATCTTCCATTGTGAATGTTGAGATTCAAAAAGATGATGAGCTTAGTGAAAATGATTCGCCTGCACTAAGTGGGCCCGCAGGCTATTTTTAGGTGCAAGTCTATTTTTAGACTATGTCTATTTTTAGACATGGTGATCATATTTCAAAAGTTGCAGGATGCTATTTTTGGATGGTTGGTCAAGTTGGAAAAAGATATGAAATTATATTTTTAGAATATTGGGCGAAGTCTATTTATATATCGTTGATATAAAAATAGAAGTGTCGATTATTATTAGCTCTTAATAATAATCCGACAATAAACAACAACTTATTCTCTTGGAGCACTTAATTTCAGTGCACAGATTTTTCAAATCAATGGGCTGAAGAAATTACACAATTCCTAGGGTTTACTAGTGGTTCATGCATGGAGGACTCAGTTATAACTGAAGTGGAAAATTTATGACAGAGTTGGAAGAGTAGTTCATGGAGTTGTTATTCAGTTTAACTCAGTTAATGGAGTTAAACTCAGTTGAGCTAGTTGTATATAGTCTAACTGAATGATACACTAGTGAGAGTGGGCTGAATTAATTAGTTAATTAATTCAAAAATAATAACTCACTAATCAACTGAAAAAATACAGCAGTTAACTACAGTGCATGTCAGTTCCATTGGAGACCCAGTGGAAAGATAGGTGAAAGGGCAAGACGGACTATCTGTTGTGACTATAGTGATGCATTGATTGCACCACACACACATTCAAGTTTCCAATGAGGATTGCACAGTCAAGGCAAGGATAATTAGAATTCATTCAGAGCTATTCTTCAGTAGGGATTGCGCAGTGGAGGCAGGCTATCAGGTGGCAAGAAATCAGTGCATGGATTTGCATATTTCTTTTTTTTAGTATGTGTCGATTGACTCTACTGAGAGCTTGGTGTACTAAGCTTTGTATGAGATTGTTACATGATACATAATATATGATATTTGGGGTTTTCAGCTTCAGGATTTCCCGTTAAACAATTGTGTTATGTGCGATTGTTTTTATTGCTTCATGTGTTTGCAATTGAGTTTTTAAATTTCCGCAAAAGATTAACAGTGGAAGGATTCTGTATTTAGAAAGAAGATAAATATTGTTAGATCAGGAGAATCTAGATATATACATGCATATGTTATATAATTTCTACATGGTATCAGAGCAGTGTTAATTCTTGAAGATTGCAATTGTGAAGAATTGTTGAGTTTGTGTTGGTGGACAATTCGAATTTGCTACAGAAATTTCTTGGTGCGACAGTTGAGTATACATTGAAATGTCTTTCAATGGGTTGCGATTGTAGTATGCCCTTGATGGGAGCTCAAATTACATAGCCTGGAAGGATAGGATGGAGGCGGTGCTGGATGATAATGGACTGAAGGAGTTCATTGATAGCGATGTTCCTAAGCCGGGATCTAGCGATGCTGCATTACTTGACACATGGAAAAAGAAGATAGCAAAGACAAGAATAATTCTGTTGAAAGGTGTGAAGGATCATATTATGTCCAGCCTTCATGGGAAATCCACTCCATTTGCAATGTGGAAGGCTTTGACAAATTTTTTCCAAAGCAGCAGTGACCAGAGGAAGTTGGCACTGAAAGATAAGAAAAATAAAAATGGAGAAGGGCGACAGTATTCCAAAATATCTCACGAAGTTTGTCCATTGTAGGGATTAACTGGGAAGTGTAAGGATTACTGTTGATGATGAAGACTTGGTGAGCTTGGCTCTCCTTGGGCCTTCGAAGAGTTTGCATAGCTACGAAGACTCTGTCAATGGACGAGAGAAACTGCCAGGATGGGAGCGACTTTGGTCGGATCTTGTGCAAGAGGAGATAAGGCGAAGTACCAGGGATGGCTCTTCATCGAAGAATGAAGATGAAGAGAATTTCACTTTGGATGCCAAAGAAAGGAAATGGAATGGGAATAAATTTCCTTCAAAATCCGAAGCTAAAGGCAAGAAGCAGGATTTGTCCAAGGTTAAGTGTTTTCACTGTCATGAACATGGGCATTTCGCAACTAACTACCCATAGAAGACGAAGAACAAGAAGGCTGATGGAGCTGCAGCTAGAGAGGCCTTAGCCTTGCAATTTGAACTTTATTTCTCTTTGATCGCATTCTTGGTTTCAAGATATATGGGATCAGTGTGGTATCTTGATAGTGGCGTGTATTTCCATATGACAAGAGACAAGGAGTTATTTAGTGACTTGGGAGAGAAGGACCTTTGAATGCATATAGAGATGGGCGACAATGGTCGATACAGTGCGACCGGCATTGGGAACATTACCTTTGAGAGGGATTCAGGTAATCCATTTATGTTGAAAGATGTTATGCATCTTTCAGGTCTGAAGAAGAACTTGGTCTCGGTCGCAATGTTGGAAGACAAAGGTTATGATGTTGTTTTTAGCAATGGAAAAGCTTTCCTGCGACATAAAACAACGAGTAAAACCAAGAGGATAGGGATTCGAGTTAAGAATATATGCAAGTTGGAGGTAGATGGTTGCGCTGCAATGATGGGCAAAGTAGAAGAAGTGGTGATCCGGGATGAGAGTGAATTATGGCACAAGAGATTGGGCCATCTTCACCATGGCGCTTTGAATATTTTGCAGTAGATTTCTACTGGACTTCCCAAGGGTACTCTTGGGTAGTCAGATCAGTGCAAGGGATGTACTATGGGTAAGTTTTTGAAGACCACCTTTCATGAGAAGGAGAACCGTGCTTCGGTGATCCTGGAGAGAATTCACAAAGACGTGTGTGGACCTTTCTCAGTTGCTTCAACAACAAAACATAGGTATTATGTTATATTTGTTGATGACTATTCTCGTAGATGCTGGATCTTCTTCATGCAGAAGAAGAGAGAAACATTCTCAAAGTTTTGTGAGTTTAAAGCATTGGTGGAGAAGGAGTCGAGGAAGCAAGTGAAAGCTCTACGGAGCGATAATGGTATTGAATACATCTCGAGCGAATTTAAAGACTTCTGTAGCAAAGAAGGAATTCGAAGAGAACTCATAGTGCCTCATAACCCACAGCAGAATGGGGTCGCTGAGAGGAAGAATAGAACGATCGTGGGTGCTACACGAGCGATGTTGCATGACCAGGGCCTACCGATGCACTTGTGGGTGGAAGCATGCAACACTGCGGTTTATGTGAAAAACCGTTGTCCTCATAGAGTACTTGGCATGAGTACACCTGAAGAAGCTTTTACTGGTAAGAAGCCTGATATTTCTCATTTGAAATTTTTTGGCTCATCTGTTTAAATTCATGTGACAAAGGATGCCAGGAAGAAGCTAGAGACGACTGCAGAAGTTGGGATATTTGTGGGGTACACAGAAACACCCCATAATTATCGTGTGTATTTTCTAGACAGTTGGATGACTGTGGTGAGACGGGATATAAAATTCAATGAGGTGAAAGCCATGAAGTTGTTTCTTGAGAGGGAGCTACACTAAGGAGGAACTTCTTGTTCCCAAATATGAGCCTCTAGATTTGGATCAGCCACAGGAGGATATTCATGGAGTGGAGGAGTCCACTCATGCAGAACCAAACATCAGAAAAGGCAGGAAGCATACCACAGAAGCTGAGAGACTGAAGCTTGATGCGGCACAGAATGTAGGAGTCCCTACATCACAGCGCAGGCAGAGATAGTCACCTGGATGATTTACTGGATACATGGCTCTTATGAGCAAGTGTATCGTAATAGAGCCATCTTATTTTGAAGAAGAAGTGCAGGAGCCCACATGGGTAGATGCCATGGTGGAGGAATATGACTCCATTGTCAGAAACAGTGCTTGGGAGATTGTTCCAAGGCCGGTGGGTAAATCAGTTGTAGGATCAAGATGGATATACAAGGTAAAGCAAGCTGCTGATGGGAGCATCAAGAAGTATAAGGCAAGATTTTTTGCCTAGGGCTTCTCAAAAATCAAGGGGATTGATTATGAAGAAACCTTTGCACCTTTCGCACGGTATTCTTCCATAAGGACCAACCTTGCTTTCTCAACACAGATGGGTTGGCACATTCATCAGATGGATGTGAAGACTGTGTTCCTTAATGGGATCATTGAGGAAGAGGTGTACATTGAGCAGCCTAAAGGATTTGAGACCTTCAGCAGCGAGTCGCACGTGTGCAGGCTCAAAAGAGTGTTGGATGGGCTGAAGCAAGCACCTCGTGCTTGGTACACACAGATCGACAGTTATTTCACTGGACTTGGCTTCACCAAGAGTGAGGCGGATGCAAACCTGTACCAAATTGTGGTGGAGGGTAAGCTTTTAATCATTGTTCTTCATGTTGATGATTTAATACTAATGGGTGATGAGAATTTTATACACTCATGCAAGGCAGACCTTGCAAAGGAGTTTGAGATGAAGGATTTGGGCCTCCTTCATTATTTCCTTGGATTGGAAATATGGCAGCGGGAAGGTGAACTATTTGTGTCTCAAGGCAAGTATGCCGGGGAATGTGGAGAAGTTTCACATGCAAGGCTGCAAGCCTATTGACACTCCTCTTCCAAAAAATTAGAGGAAAGAGGATGTTACATCGGCAGAGGTAGTGGATGCCATTGTTTATCGATAGTTGGTGGGTTTGCTCATTTATTTAGTTAATACAATACCATACATATGCTATGCATTGAACCAGCTTTCACAAGCGATGGTTAAGCCTACCAAGCTCTTTTCGAAGGTAGGCAAGCATGTCCTGAGGTATCTTAGGGGCACATCTGAATATGGGTTATGGTACAGACAGATGGATGAGGTGAATTTGTAGACAGATGCGGTTGAAGCTGACTGACCTTGAGGAGGCTAAAAAAAACATCGGGGAGGGGGGGGGATTTTAGTATCGGATCTACAACGAGTTTCTTGGCTCGCCGGGGAAACAAATATCTGTGGCACTTAGTTCAGCGGAAGCAGAATACATGGTAGCAAGTCAAGCTACATGTGAGGCTATCTAGATGAGGAAGATCCTGATTGGTTTGTTCGGTTCACATTTAGATCCTACAGTGATACATTGTGATAATCAGAGTTGCATTAAAATCTTCATTAATCTCGTGTTTCATGATAGATCTAAAAATATTGATATCGAGTATCATCATATTAGAGATTGTGTGCATCAGAACATCATGTTGCTTCAGTACATTCCTACGAAAGATCAGGATGCAGTTATTCTGACAAAGGTGCTCACTAGGAGAAAATTCGAATACCATAGAGGTAGGATCAGGGTGAAGGATAATCCCTATCTTGTTGAGAGGGAGTGTTGAGATTCAACAAGATGATGAGCTTAGTGAAAATGAGTCTTCTTCACTAAGTGGGGCCACAGGCTATTTTTAGGTGCAAGTCTATTTTTAGACTATGTCTATTTTTAGACATGGTGATCATATTTCAAAAGTTGCAGGATGCTATTTGTGGATGATGCAGGAGCATCAAGGCCAATTTTCATTTTTTATTATGTAATAAAGGGGGGTGTGACATTTTAATTGTTTTATTAATTAATTTGTTATTTTTAAATAAAATAGGAGATAAATTATAAAAGTGAGGATTTTGTAAATATTCTTTTATTAATTAAAAGGATATGAGAGAAATTAGAATTAGGTAGCAAATTTAGGGAGTAGGAATTCTTTGTACGGGACTTTGTTGAATCCACACCTAAAATGAATTTAAATTAGATTTAGTTGAGGATTAGGTGGAGAGATTTTTGGAATGAATTAAATTCATTATTTATGTATAAATATGAGTGGTTTTGTGAGGAGAAAACACACTTGAATAGTTGAAGAGCTGAAATAGTTGAGAGTGGAGTGAGTGAGGAGTGGTTTAAAGGGCCAAGAGCCAAGAGGCCGCCCAATGTAATATTTGGCCAGAGAATTTTGATATGGTTATATGTAGTTGATTTGAATGGCTCTTTTCACCTTCATGTAAATTTGAGCTGAATTTTTTGTTTTCATGGTTTTATATTATAGAAGAATTGAACTTTTTTTTTTATCTTGATTGGGTAGTGAGTTTCTTATATGCGGGATCTGCTATCTAGAAGAATTCCTGCATCATTTTTGGTATCAGAGCGCAAGGTTTTATCTATGTTTAATTAAACTAGGGTTGAGGGTTTCAATTTCAGCTTTAGGCTTGAACCTGTCATATTATCACAGTGATGACTTCCACCACGATAGCTTTGCAGGATCGTGGTCAGAGGCCGTGAAAGATAAGGTTTTTTTTTCGATAGTACTCATGTTTTAGCTATGGTTGGATCCTCGCCAGCATCGTTGCAAAATCACATGTCGTTCATCGAACAATGAAGATTAGGCCCCGTGGCCTTCTGTGATGCATATTCTTGCAACGAGTTTTGGATGTATAAGTAAAAGGGGCAGAGATGCATCAGAGGGCGAGGCCACGATTTGACTGAATGCCCGTTTTTGCACCTTGGAGAGAAAGCGAGGCGAAGACTAGTAGTCATTATTCACAACACATTAAAATTGATGTTCTTTGTGGTGCCATTATGTCTGTTTCTGCGTTGGATATCTACTAGAAATAGGAGACAAGTCCCACCTGTGAAAGGCATTTGTGTAGTCCGAGTGAGCATCTGCGCCGTCAGAAATTCGGTTGAATGGTGTGGTGAGATCTATGCTATTTGATGTGAGCGTGGAGAATCAACTCCGCGTGAAAGGATTAATGCGTTGGAGAATTGGTAGCGTTGACGGATTGGATGAGAACTGGTCCTATTTGATCGAATGCACAGAGAGACACCATCGTTCAAATATCCTTGGTATTTTTAATTTGCATTAACCTCTGTTGTAAAGCAATGTCAATTGAAATTAATCTGCAGTAGTAAGATGGAGAAGAAAGGAACTCCGGATTGACCGTGGTTGATTGATGAAATTGCAGTCGATCTCAATCTTCAGCGTAGAGAGAGTTGTAAGGAAGCAATTAATTTTCTTCTGAAGAAAAAAAAGGAAGAAATTCATTTTATTTTGCTGGAATGAAATTGTTAAATCAGTTTTAACGCAGAGGTAGAATTATCTATTTGCCGGAATGATATTTTAAATCAATTTTAACGCAAAGGTGGATTTCAGTTTAGAGATGCGACTTTGAAGTGTGACTTTGAAATTGAGTAACAGTGCTGGAAAAGGTATGAACTAGCGTCCTGAAATTTGTTTAGTTTTGGAAGCTAATCCTGTCCAAATTTGTGAGACCGTAATGAATAATTGAAGGTGGAATTATGAGTCAATGGAGCGGACAATTATTGAAGCAACGGAAAAGTAAATAGTGTGTGAATGTTGGATCACTGGAACCGTGAGTTGGATGCACAGTGGAAAGGTAGCAAGGATTCATTAAAGAGGAACACAGTTGATTCAGTTCTCTGCGCGCAACCCAAGATAGCAACTGAAGGCAGATTCGACCACCGAGGTGTGAAATGGAAGCCACGCAGGTTTGACTCACTATTCGTTTGATGTAGTTTGAGAAATATGCAGGTTTGATGTGTTGTGGGTGTTGCATTACCTATGTGATACATGAAGGAGCGCCAGAATAGATCGACTAGTGGATTACAAGAAAATTTGCATGGATGATAAAGCAAGGTCGAGTTTGGTGTTATCCAAAGTCGAAGTTACATAAAGGGAATGATCACGTGAGGGCACATTTGAAGGTTGGTAAAGGATTGATGGACGGATTGAGAAAAGGTTATACAATAAGATAAGTGACTAAGACTTTTTTTTTCCAAAGTCGAACTTTTGGTTATGAAAAGAGATGATAAGTGTGTGTCTGAAAATATCTTAATGTTTTTTCAAAAAAAAAAAAAAAACATTTAGATTGGTAAAGTCGTGGTGAGTTCATTAATGCATGTGTTGGCCAAAAAGTATACCTTGGGTTTTTATTCCAAAGTTATGAATATAAATTCCATTTCATGAAACATATTTTGGCCATGGTTTTAACCATAGGTGTTTTTAAGCATAGAGGAATCTTTTGCATTAATAGAAATTTTCCCAGATTGAAACTTATATTTGGTTTATATATGGACATGCATTTTTATATGCATTGGAGAGTGAGAATGTGGGTTGGCAGTTTAGGCTGCTATCAAGTGGGTATACTGTGGTGATTTGTGAGCTATGCAAAAGTATATGGGCATGTAAGCAAGGGGCATGGTAAATTGACATGGCACACTTAGATCGATGAGAGGGAAATTTTTGCATAAAGATGACAAACTTGTGAGAATGCAAGTATTAACAGTGACAAAGATGGCACAGAGGAATGGAAATCAAAGGATAGAGGTTGCATAGGAGCATGAGGTATGATACTTCAGGAAGATATTTTTGAACATTAAAGATGGAATGGTTTTTTTTATTTTCACCTTAAATAAATCTTGGAACACTTGAATTGCAATTGACTAAAGACTTCAGTATCATGTGGAATGATAAGGCAAATTGATGATTTTTCATAAGAATGAAATATGAAAGAAAGAGAAGATTGTATAACTTGAAACATCCATTGTCATAATTTTTGAGTCGGGTCTTGAAGTGAAAATAGGTGTTAGAGTCAAATGAAGTTTGGATAGTTTTGAGTTGAGATTGAGTATTTTCATCCAAGATGAAAATTTGGTATAAGTCTGAAGTCAAAGAGTCATAAGATAAGTCCAAAGTTTGGATGTAATTGGGTGCATGATCGGCAGAGCCCGACACCCAAAGAATTGTTTATTGTAACACTTGAGTTGCTAAAGTGTTGTTTGCAGAAAATTGTAGCAAGAAGGTTGTCAGAGATTGGTTCCAGGACAAAGAAAAGCCAAAGCGCAGGAGGAGAAGTTGCATTTTGATGAATGACAAGTGTGAAGTATTGCAGGGAAGTGGCTTAAATGAAGTCCACACGTGAACAGAGGCAGTTCACAAAGGAGGGGAAGATGATTGTTGATGGTCATTTCCAGAGATCTGATGAAGAGTATGAGCGAGAGAAGGCTGATATAAAAATTCACCTTGAATTTTTAAAAGAGTTGTTGCAGGAAAATGTGAGGAACCAGACACATGGTTGGACCATGAGAAAGAAGGTGAAGTGGCAGAAGCTACACGCAAAGAGGGAAAAGAAGGTAAACATACAGTTGATGGAGGAGCTGAGGAAGCTCAAGAAAATGTTGAGTTGTGGAGAACTCAGAGAGGCTGAGTTAAAAATGGATATTTCCATTTGTGGCCCGGAACATGGTGAAATTCTGGGTGAAGAGATCAATAAGGAAGATCTCATGAACTGTTGGGATAGTTCAGAAGCATCTGAAGATGTGTTCGTAAGAGAAGCCGGTGAGGCTATGAAGCCTTGCAATTTTTCTCGTAGTTTATGTATGTTTGCAGAATGTGCGAAAGGCGGTGGACAGTTTGATGGAACTATCACAAAGGAGAATGAAATTCTTGAGGTAAAGTTTGGTAGAGAATTCCTTTCAGAGAAGGAATGTGTTGATTGGTTACAACATGAAGAAATCATAGATGAATCCTTGTTTGGGGTAAGACAACAAATCGAAGCTGTTATGGAACAGGAACAAAGTGGAAATGCTGAAGGAAAATTCCAAGGAGGTAAACAAGTGTATTTGTTTAATGGGATTGCTGACAAAATTTTACAATGTAATGATGTTGAAACCAGGAAAATTCAGGAAGATTGCCAGAGGGAGAATGGGAGTAGTGATGAGACAGAAGGGAAATATATAGAAGAACTGAATCAAATGAAGGATTCAGAACAGGAAAGAGAGATGTCGACTGAAGCATCAGGTGAGATCTCAAGATCTTATGTGTTTAAGACTAATGATTGGTGTGTGATTACAGTAACATCACAGAGTGTTGAGAAAACTTTGAAGTTTGTTAAAGAAGAAGATTTGAATCTGGAATCTATTCAGAATGATGCTGAGATAGCAAGATCTCAGGAAGAAATGAAGACAGAGGGGTCTTATGGAAATATTCAACAGAATATTGAAGCGGGGGAAGAAGGACCATCTCATGATTGGTCAATAGCAAGTGAAGGTATGGAAAGTTGCGTAAAATTTTCAAATTCTACTCCAGTTGAGATTGTTAAGTTATACAGACAGTTAGATCTTCAAAGAAGAGAGTTGGAAAAGCAGAGGACCTATTTTCAAGGAAAGTTGTTGAAAGACACAGAACAGGGAAACCTTTTTCAAACAGATGATGTGGAGAAGGGACTAGCTGATAGTCTCATGGAAGATTTAAGTCAACATACTGATCTGATGATGGAAAAAGAAACTTCTGAGCAGCATACTGAAATGTTGCCATCAGAGAAAGAGGCACTGAAGCCTTATGTTTTTTATTCTAACAATTGTTTTGTGAGTACAGGTTTTATTGCCGACACTGGAGGAAATATATTGGATCGAGAAATTGAACTGATGAGGCGGATGATGATGAAAGTATCACGGAAGAGGCCAGCAGCAGTAAAACAAAGAAGAAGTCTTAAGAGAAAGACAACAAAAGATTGTGAAAGCATAGCCAGTGGGGCAATGCAGCATAAAGTGTGGAGACCTGGAGAAGAACAACAGAAAGAAGCAGCGACAAATGGAAAATTACAGCACAAGATATGGGATCCAGGCAGACGAAGATCCGAACACATGATCAGGCGATCATGATTAATTTCAACCTTGGGAGTCTGATGCAGGAGCATCAAGGCCAATTTTCATTTTTTATTATGTAATAAAGGGGGGTGTGACATTTTAATTGTTTTATTAATTTATTTGTTATTTTTAAATAAAATAGGAGATCAATTATAAAAGTGAGGATTTTGTAAATATTCTTTTATTAATTAAAAGGATATGAGAGAAATTAGAATTAGGTAGCAAATTTAGGGAGTAGGAATTCTTTGTATGGGATTTTGTTGAGTCCACACCTAAAATGAATTTAAATTAGATTTATTTGAGGATTAGGTGGAGAGATTTTTGGAATGAATTAAATTCATTATTTATGTATAAATATGAGTGGTTTTGTGAGGAGAAAGCACACTTGAATAGTTGAAGAGCTGAGATAGTTGAGAGTGGAGTGAGTGAGGAGTGGTTTAAAGGGCCAAGAGCCAAGAGGCCGCCCAATGTAATATTTGGCCAGAGAATTTTGATATGGTTATATGTAGTTGATTTGAATGGCTCTTTTCGCCTTCATGTAAATTTCCATTTGAATGTTTTGTTTCATGGTTTTATATTATAGAAAAGGTGAACATTTTTTATCTTGATTGGGTAGTGAGTTTCTTATATACGGGATCTACTTTCCCTGGCGTGAATTCTGCATCGGTGGATGTTGATGGTTGGTCAGGATTGAAAAATTAGGTAAGAAATTCTATTTTTAGAAGATTGGGCGAAGTCTATTTATAGATCGTCGATATAAAAATAGATGTGTCGATTATTATTAGCCCTTAATAATAATCAGACTCTAAATATCAACTTATTCTCTTGGAGCACTTTATTTCAGTATACAGATTTGGCAAATCAGTGGGTTGAAGGAATTACGCAATTTGTAGGGTTTACTAGTGGTTCATACATGGAGGACTCAGTTAGAACTGAAGTGGCAAAGTTATGACAGATTTGGAAGAGTAGTTCATGGAGTTTTTATTCAGTTTAACTCAGTTATTCGAGTTAAACTCAGTTGAGCTAGTTGTATCTAGTCTAACTGAATGATACACTAGTGAGAGTGGAGTGAATTAATTCACAAATAATAACTCACTAATCAGGCGAACAAATACTTCGATTAACTCTGTGCATGGTCAGTTCCGGTGGAGAGATAGGTGAAAGGGCAAGATGGACTATACGTGTGACTATAGTGGTGCATTGAGCACCCACACACATTCGAGTTTCCAATGAGGATTGAAAAGTCAAGGAAAGAGTAATTCAAATTAATTGAGCTATTCTTTCGCGAAGAGTTGCGCGGTGGAGAGCGCAAGCTAGCAGGAGGTAGAAATCGGTGCATGGATTTGTAGATTTCTTCTATGTTAGTGTGTGATGATTGATTGTACTAAGAGCTTGATGTACTAGGCTTT